>JBBPMG010000234.1:0-34017 GCA_038090195.1 Boletellus deceptivus
TGCCTAGCCATGAGTAATAGCTACCTTTCATACACCAACACCTTGTTTATATTTGTTTATGGTCAAATGATATTCAATGAACAATCAAAAAGTGTCAAACATTGGGACAATTTTGTGAGTCACTGTAGCTCTGTGGCACCTGCTCAGAGTACCTGAGTGGAGACAGTCGAAGGGATAGATGATCCATCCATCAAATCATTGGGGTTGGTAGTCATTCAACTGTAGGCAGTAGCCTGGGTGCATGCTGCTGCCACATGTCCAGATCCACCACAGGTGGTGCAAAGTTGGAGGAGGCAAGCATATTGCAGATGTCCTGGAGTGGTGTGGCAGAACAGACATGAGTAGTAAACACAGTTGACACGGTGGTGATTGAATGATCCACATCGGTGGCAGGTGGCACACCTCTGTCATTGTGCCAAGATCATTGGGAAATCCTCCTCATTGGTCCCACTTCCCTCATTGTTGGTCTGTTCCAGTTGCACTCCAAGAACTCTGACATGGGTGGATCAGCTTCTGTGTGGTCTGGGAGGTATCTGTGCTGTGGGAATGGGGTTGGGCAGTGGAGTGGAGAAGATAAGGGTCACAAAGTTGACTGCTAGTGTCAGAACAGGTATGGGTTCCAGTGATATCAAGTGTGATATGACAGGAATAGAGGGGCTGTGGTCAGAGTGTTTGGCCTGGTCCATCTCATGGGTTGGTTTGTCATACCTGTAGTACTCTCAGTACTCATCATTGGAAAGAAGAGCTAGGCAAGTTTGGAGGGATGGGAGGTATAAGTGTTCCAGGAGTCTATACAGCAGGCATATTAGCCCTGCCGCTTCAAATAGTTCAAAAAGTATGATGCAGGCTCTTCCCAGGTGGGTGACACTGTGGCTAGTGGAAATGAGGTGAGGTAGTCCTAATTCCTCAATGGTCCACAAGGAGGCGAGTAAATTGATGGTTAACTGCTGGGCATGGATGTAGAAAGAATAGAGACAAAGTATAACAGGGAGGAAGACATCAGCTTCTTGTTGGAAAAATCTTTCTAACTCTAGGACCACTCCAGGGGAGTCTAAGAGATCAAACACTAATCCCATGACATGGTTGTCAGTGAGGCAGTGGAGACATAAAATAGAGTGATCTTCTAAAGTAGAAGGAACAACTGGTTCTGCCATTTTATATTCTGGGTTTGGAAGTAGGGGAGAAAGAAGGCGAATGTGGTAGGTTTTGAAAAGTTAACTGTGTGGGATGAAGTTGGAAAGGAATAGAGGCAAGGGTACTATATCAAGAGGAAGGGAAAGAATCTTGAAACAAAAGTATTGTTGAAGAGAGGGTTTGGTCTTTGGACTCACCACCCTGGATTGGTGTTGCCAGTCCAGCCTCCATTGGTAGAGTCCTCCCCAGGAAATGTCACTGAGAAACTCCAAGTCCAAGTAACCCAGGGTAACTCCTGTGACTGGATAGGGTCAGGAAGGTCCTTGTTGGATGGTGGAGGTGGCTGAGCAGGAGTAGTGACAGTGATGGTGTATCACACATCGTTTCTTAGACTGATGATGTACCGGTGGGAGTCCCAGACATAGAACTCTATTAGAAGAAGGGGAAGAAACATAAAGGTGAAATAAAGAATGAGAAGAACAAAGGTGGGGGTTGGAAGAATGGGAAGAGGAGACATGTTTAAGTATTTGTACTAATCCTCTTTGATGGGAAGTCTTCATCGTCTGGTTGGGGGGAAATCCTTAGGTTGAGCAGCTTTATATGCATTTAGTAGTTGTTGTGCCCCTGTTAGGTTCCATTCCAGTTCCCAGGTATTTTCTGCTGCCGAGTACCCTTTTCATGAGACCAAGTACTGCCTTTGGCCAGCAGTGCCTCAATGACTTAGGATTTGTTGGACCTTGTACTAGTCTTCTCTGGCAATGATGTCGGGTGGTGGATTGATGAAATTAGGACTGTGTTCCACAGTTTCTCAGTAAGGTGATAGTAAAGAGGTGTGGAATATGGGGTGTACCTTCCAGGTGGGAGGGAGCTGCAATTGGTAGACCATTGGAGAGATAACCCTTTCAATTTCAAATGGCTCTTCTCATCTTGGTGCCAATTTGTGAGAGGCATACTGCATTTGGAGATTTTGGTTATCTAGCCACACTCTGTTGCCTACCTTCCAGGGCTTGAATTTTGATCAGATCCATTCTGTCATTTGTTGCCTGGTGACATGATGGGCATGCTGTACCTCCTCCTGAGCTCTTTTTAGAAGTGTGAGGCATTCTTCCAGAGTGGGAAGGAATGTTTTTCCAAGAGATAGGTAGGCATGGGGTTCATATCCCATCATGAGAGAAAAAGGGGTTTGTTTAGTGATGGAATGTGCAGTAGCATTGTGGGAGAATTCTGCCATAGGAAGTAGTTCGGCCCAGATGTGTGGATTTCCTTGACAAAAGATTCATAGGTAGGTTTCTAGTTCTTGGTTTATGTGCTTGGTTTCTCCATCAGTTTGGGGGTGGTAGGTGGTGGATAATGCAATGTCATATTCTAGTAGGTGGGCAAGTTCTCTGGCAAAGGCTGAGGCGAATTGGAGGCTGTGGTCAGAGATGCATTTGTCATGTAGGCCAAAGCGGGAGAATACCTTTTGAAAAAATAGGGATGCGATGCCTTTGGCATTGATGTTTTTGATACAAGGGGCAAAAATTACCCTCTTTGTAAGGCCATGGTCAACCATGACCATGACTGAATCAAATCTGGCAGATAGGGGGAGATTGGTGATGAGATCGATGGAGACAGACTGGAAAGGGCAAGTGGCAGTGCTGGGGATGGGATTGGCCAGCAGAACTGTTGGGTGCATGAGAACTTTGGAAGCCTGACAGGTGGCACAGCTGGTGATGTATTTTTGCACAAAACTGGAAAGACCTGGCCACCAATAGTCATGTTGCAACAGGTGTAACAATCAGAAATAGCCAGCATGACCACCGGCAGCCAAAGTGTGGATTGAGTGGACTAAGTTGTGCTGGGCCACGTCAGGGATGTAAAGCCATCTCTTGAAATAGAGGGACCTGTGATTGAAATGCTAATCTTGGCAGGAGACACAGGGGAGAATGGATCATTCCTGTTCTAGAGCTGCTAAGGTGTCAAGCACGAGTGGATCTTTTGAGGTTGATTGGGTGATCTTATCCTAGAGAACGAGGTCTAAGGCATGGATGAAATGGATTCCTTCCAGGAGGGTGACCCCCTGATTGTTGGCTGTGGTGTCAGTGTTGTAAGAGTGGGAGAGGGCATCAGCTGGGGCCATGCAAGATCCTGGAAGGTGTTGGATGACGAGGTTGAAATCTTGTAAGAATAACATCCAGCAAGCCTGCCAATGAGAGAGTTTCTGCAGCTGATGAGAATATGTAAGGTTTTTATGGTCAGTTAATATGGTTACCGGGTGCAGGGTCCCAGAGAGATAATGCTGCCATTCCTCAAGCACCCAGATGACCACCAAGAGTTCCTGGTCATAAATATTGTAGTTTCATTCTTCCAGAGAGAACGTTTTAGAGGAATATGCTATAGAGTGAAGATCGCCATTGGAGTCTTTTTGCATTAGCACTGCCCTGCATGTGATGAGTGAAGCATTGGTCATGATGAAGAATGGTTGTTCAAGACAAGGTAGTCGCAATACTAGATGGGTGCAAAATGCTTTTTGCAAGGTGACAAAGGCTTCCTGGTATGGGGTTGTCCATTCCCAACTGACCCCCTTTTTGGTGAGGTCATGCAGGAGCCAGGAGATTTTGAAGAAATCAGGGATAAATTTTCAGTAAAAATTGCAAAACCCTAGGAACAATTGTACCACTTTAATAGATCATGGAGGTTGCCAGTCGCATATGGCCTGTGGTTTTGCCAGGTCTAAGGTAATTTCTCCTGGACAGATGATCATTCCTAGGTACTCTACTTCTTGCATGTCGAAGAAACATTTGGAGAGTTTTAGATATAGTTTATGTTCCCTCATACGTTGGAGTACTCTCACTGTTTGAGAATGATGGAGGTTTAGATCCCTGTCAGTATGGATAATAAGGTCATCCATATAGATCAGGAGCCATTCTTCTGTTACCATATTGTGGAATACATCATCCATGAGGGCCTGAAAGGTTGGAGGAGAGTTGCAGAGTCCAAAGAACATGACCATTGGTTTGAAGAGTCCAAAAGGAGTGATAAATGCCGCCTTCCAGGTGTCCTCCTTTTTTATTCAGACATTGTTATACCCCCACTGCACGTCGAACTTAGTGAAGATGGAGGAGTCCTTTAATTTGTCAATCAAATCTGAGATTAGGGGAAGCAGATAGGCATTTTTGATGGTGTGTTGATTGAGATACCGATAATCTTGACAGGAGTGTGGTCCTCCATCCTTTTTTTGTATGAAGAAGGGTGAGGCTTGCAGGGATTTAGATGGACAAATTTTTCCAGAGGAGAGGTGTTCATCCACAAACTCCTTACAAGCAGCTAACTCTTTTGGGTTGAGTGGATAGACTTTGGCCACTTTTGGTACAAAGTCTTGCATTACTTCAATGGCATGGTCGTAAGGGCAGGATGGAGGTAACTCTCCTTTTTTTGGTTCTCCAAAGACATCTTTGTATGAGCGAAATTGGTCTGGAAGGCTCATCTCCATTGGGGTATTCTTTTGTATTAGCTCAGTGGATAGGGTTATTTGGGCAATGGTATTTTGATTGACTCCTAAATACCATAATAGATATTGTTGGGCAATCAGGTCTGCCCTCACTTCCTTCTGGGATATTTGAATGATTCTGGTTGTCCAGTTGATTTTTGGATTTGCCTCCTGAAGCCAGGGCATTCCCAAGATGACTTGCTCTTTTCCACAGTCTAAGACCAGGAATTGGCATGTTTCTTCTTGCTCTCCTATTTGTAGACTGATGGTGACTGAGTGACAGATAAGCCCTCCTTGGTTGGTGAAACCATCTACATTATTTGCTATATAGGGTTGTGGTAGTTGTGTTAGTTTTCACTGGTGGGTCTATACTAGATGCTTGTGGATAAAGCATCCAGTTGCTCTGCTGTTGACAAGAGCAGTTACTGCAATGGGTTTGCTCATCCTGTTTTTGTGTAAGTGAATTGGGATTTTGATTGCTCTAGAATTGGTCCCTAATACAAAAACAGGAGCAAGATTATGGGGAGACACAGCCATTGCATCTGCTCTCCCTCCTAAAAATCTGACTCCAAGGTTACTCCATGGACTTCTTGTTCTTTGTCATGGAAAGTACAGACTTTGAGGATGCAGAGTAGTTCATTTCGTGAAAGGTCACTTTTCTGGATAAATTCTCCCAGAGCATCTATAGAGGTTTGTGCAACTGCCACCTGGGATCTATTCCTGGGTTGGGGATGGTGTCCTCCTTTCTTATGGTTGGTAGAGTGACACCCCACTCAATGGCAGATGAAACATTTGTTGTTTCACATATGCTCGGCTCTTTCTGTGAGAGTAAGCCAGACAGAATCAATGTCCATGGTATTTGGATTGTGGACAGGGGTGGATCTAGAGGAGGGGGAGGTAAATGGGATGTAGTGAGTCTGTTCCCTGATCTTCTTCAACCTTCTGAAATTTTCATCAAAGGTATGGGCCTGTTTAATCCAATCCTTCCAACTGTCAGGTTGGGGGTTTAGGGTGGCCATAGCATTAGCCAACTTTCCATCTACTCCCCTGTGAAGGACATCAATGAGAATGTCACTGTGGTCTTCTTCTAGTCCACTTTGATATACCTGTAACTCAAGTGCAGTAGCATAGGAGTCAAAACTTCCTCTTTTAAGTCTTTAGGGGATGTTTCTTTCTTTGGAGTCTGGAAAGTCACTCTGTTTAAGGTTGTAGATGGTATTTCTGGCCTGTTCCTTAAGTCCGGATGGGACAAATGCCATGCAAAAGGTGGCTATGAAATCATTATAGGTGGAATCTGGTGCTTTGTTGTACCAGCTTTTGATGAATGCCACTCCTCTTCCTTTGGTGAGCTTATTTAAACACATGAGGATCATGGCTGGTTCATCTTTCTTATAGATGTGGTCATTGATCACAAAGTAGGCATTCATTGACATGATCCATCATTCAGTGTCTTCTTTTTGTCCAGAGAAGTCTCTAGAGAGAGCTGTATGGAGTTCTCCCTTTCTTTCATCTTTGTTTCCTGAGGTAGTGTTGACCATCTCTTTGTTGTGATCTGAGGGCTCTGAAGGTTCCGAGATGGAAGGTTGGATCTGAATTTGAGAGGAAGGTAATGGTGATGATTGTGGTTGTTCTTCCATGGTTATTACTAGTGTGGCTGGCTGTGCTGGAGCTAGCAATGAGGAGGAAGGTCTTCTCCTTCATATTGGGTTTGTGGCAGGGGAGGTTGTCTTGCAATTCTTCACAATATCAGCAAAGCACTCTGATAGGAGTTTTTGTAGGGTAGTGGTTGGTTGGTCTGGGATGGAGTTCCCTTGTCTTTGGTATAGAACACTTCCTTGTGTTCTTCCAAGTCCCTGGGCATGTGGTACAATGTGTTGTTGGAGGTTTGGACCCTACTGCTTAAAAGCAGGGGTTGAGGGACAAGCTAGTTCTTTTGTTACATGTACATGTAGTCCTAGCTGTTGAGCACACTTCTGTAGTAGTGTGAGACTAATAGAGATCCAGGCCTCACTATCTGCTCACAAGCAGACTTGTGGATGGACTAGAAACTACACATAGATTGTGTAGAACTAGCTGGGGAAATGATATTGTACATGGACTCATATAAATACTCAAGCAGAGCTGTACCAACTGGATATGGTAGTGCTGTCTTTAGTAGTTGGAGTTACTTGATATGGAAGTTGGAGAAATGCAGTGTAATAAGAGATACACCATGGGAGTGGTAATGTTCAGAAGTGGAAGTGTAACTTCTATAGTACAAATAAGGAAGCACTGCTCACAGGATGGACAACAGATCAAGCCATAATGGTAGGGTTTCCTCGTTGAGGAGGACTACTGTGTCTGCCAGGGAGAACAGAGGGAATGAATCATCTATGTATGGAGATGGGAATACTGGGGAATTTGTGGTGTCCATGAACAAGGCAGTTGAGTGTGAAAGGCCATAGGAAACCATAACAGTAGGCAATAGAGGTAATCCAACATCTGTGTCCTTGGAATGGACCAGCTATGCACTCTCCAGTGGTTGTATTCCAAACTCTGATGCTATAATCTTTTGAAGCAGAGACAATGTACCTACCATCTGGTAAGTAGGCAACAGAGGTGACAGAATTCCCATGTCCCTGGAATGGACCAGCCACATACACTCCAGTGGTTGCATCCCAAACCTTTATGGTGCCATCTTCTGAGCCAGAGGCAATGTTCCTGCCATCTGGTGAGTATACAATAGAGGTGATATCACCTTCATGCCTCTGGAATGGACCTGCCACATATTCTCCACTGGTTGTATACAAAGCCCTGATGGTTGAATCTCCTGCAGAGACAATATGTCTGCCATCTGGTGAGTAGGCAGCAAAGGTGGAAAAATATCCATGTCCCTGGAATGGACCAGCTATGCACTCTCCAGTGGCTGCATTCCAAACCCTGATGGTATGATCTTTTGAGCCAGAGGCAATCTGCTTGCCATCTGATGAGTAGGCAACAGAGAGGATAGTTCCATTATGTCCCCAGAATGGACCTGCTACTCTCTCTCCAGTGTTTGCATTCCAAATTCTGATGGTGTAATCTTCTGAACCAGAGGCAATGTGCCTGCCATCTGGTGAGTACACAATAGAGGTGATATCACCTCCATGCCCTTGGAATGGATCTGCCACACACTCTCCAGTGGTTGCATCCCAAACCCTGATGGTTGTATCCCCTGAGCCAGAGGCAATGTGCCTGCCATCTGGTGAGTAGGTAACAAAGATGGCAGTCTCTTCATGTCCTTGGAATGGACCTGCCATACTCTCATCAATGGTTGCATTCCAAACTCTTATAGTACCATCATCTGAGTCAGAGGCAATGTGCCTGCCATCTGCTGAGTAGACAACAGAGAAGACAGGTGCTTTGTGTCTCCAGAATGGACC
Organism: Boletellus deceptivus; assembly: GCA_038090195.1. Lineage (NCBI taxonomy): Eukaryota > Fungi > Basidiomycota > Agaricomycetes > Boletales > Boletaceae > Boletellus > Boletellus deceptivus. Next base: position 8,005 of record JBBPMG010000234.1, read on the forward strand.
TGCTACTCTCTCTCCAGTGGTTGCATTCCAAATCATGATGGTGAAATCTCCTGAGCCAGAGACAATATGCCTGCCATCTAGTGAGTAGGCAACAGAGCAGACATATCTTCATGCTCCTGGAATGGGCCCACCACACTTTCTCCAGCAGCTGCATTCCAAACCCTGATGGTTGTATCCCCTGAGCCAGAGGCAATATGCTTACCATCTGGTGAGTAGACAACAGAGAGGACAAAGCTTTCATGCCCCTGGAATGGACCTGCCACACCTTCTCCATTGGTTGCATTCCAAACTTTGATGGTGTGATTTCCTGAGCCAGAGACAATATGCCTGCTATCTGGTGAGTAGGCAATAGAGGTGACATGATATTCATGTTCCTGGAATGGACCTGCTATACATTCTCCAGTGATTGCACTCCAAATTCTGATGGTATAATCATCTGAGCAAGAGGCAATGTGCCTGCCATCTGGTGAGTACACAACAGACATGACAGAACCTTCATATCCTTGTAAGATATGCACCTCTACTGGCCAACTAACAGGATGCCCAGCAGTAACAGAGACATGTTTCTGCAAGTGATGAGCCCAAAGTTGGCAAAGTGGAGAGCCAGTAGGAGTCTGTGGCAAGGCTGACAAATATAGGTGAGGAGTGGATTTTCTCAGCACAGGACCAAACACCTCAATGAACTGGTGTGCTTCTGAAGCTAGTATAGAGATATCCTCATCCTAATATCATTCTCATCAGTAACAACCATTTTGTTGTCATGCTACAATTTACCTTGGCCCAATCCATGAGAATATCACAGGTTCTTGTGGCAGACAGAATAGGTGACACTGAGGTGAGAGAAAGGAGGCTGATGGTTTCCATCCAGTAGGCAAAGAAGCCCTTGAAGAATTCTGTTACATCATTCAGCAACTCCAGTGTGCAGTTGGTATGCTTCAGATGATCCATCCAATATTGGCATGCATAGGAGAGACAGGGGGGAATAACCATGTTCACTCGTTCAGCCAGGTCAGGAATAGCGGCATTCCGGATTCGCGAGTCCTTCAGGTCGCATATGTTGAACCGGAGCTTACTCCGCATACATGCAACCAATGCCTGTCCGAGAGTGCGGGAATGTTCAGGCAGAATCTGAACATGGAAGGACAGACTACGGTCCCTGTCAAGTAAAAAATCGCGGAACGAGATATGCAGGGGGCGGATGGGCTTGTCTTCATTGTGTACCCCATCAAGCAATGATCCAAGAGGCTTGATTATTCCTTGGATCTCCGGTCGACCAGTAAAGAGAGTAGAGAGGGACGCTAACGAGAGTGGCTCGTTGAGGGCTAATACAACCACCATCACCTCACGGAATCGGCGCTGAGAGACGGGAAGTGAAAATTGTTGCTCCAGCACAGTCAGGTAAAGGCTGTCCAGCGGATGGACACCTTCACTACTCTTCCTGTCCAGAATGATCCGCAGCCGCTCGCATGGGTCCAGTCCGTTAGCAGCATGACCTTTGATAAACCTGCATGCAGTGGACGCCCATTGAAATAGATGCAGTGAATGCTCCACAAGGAGCTGACACCAACCCCGATCAGGCCATGAGGACTCAAGTATGGTATACTGATGAAGTGAATGTTGGACAAAGCTCCCGATGTCCCTGTCGACATCATCGTCGCAGACATCCCCCAGGTTCATACGGAAAACCTCCCGACCCGAGGGAAGTGCATCAAGTATATCATTCTCTGGGCGAGTGGTGATGAGGAATCGAAGGTTAGTAGGCAAGCTTCCTTCGTTGATGAGTTCCGATAAGCTTCCCAGGAGTGGTTCGCGATCATTTGCATTCCCGCTTTCGTCGAGGGCATCGATAACGACCAGAAGTGGCCCCACGAAATGAATGTCTGCGCTCGGTCGCACAATTAGCCGCCAGATTTGCTCGAATGGCCATGTTGACGTCCCCAAGGCCCGACTATTTTTCACGACCGCCCAGAGTGCGGACCTGTACTGAGCATCGTGGTCGCACAGGTCCCGAGCGATCGTACTGAACAGATTCCCAGGATTCCGCCCCCCCACGTCCGTGCTGGAGAAGCAATACGACGATCCCAGCCTATCGTGCTCGTCGAATAGTCGAGCAACCGAATGAGCAATCGCAGACTTTCCCGATCCCGCCACCCCGGTTAGTAGACACACTCGCGGCGCGTCTTTCGACTGGTTGTTGAGAACGCCGTAAATCGTATCGAGGACAGACTCCCGAGTCTTGGGCAGGCACCCCTTTTCCTTCGCATATCTAGCTCCTGCCGCATATGGCATGTCATTCAGGTCTACGGTCTCCGCTATTTTCAATGTCATGAGGACTTGTCCGTAGTGGTAACGCCTGGACCTACCGGTGTGCTCGACAACATTCATCATACGAACGACGGTAACCCCCGTCTGCAGCGTTACTCCCTCCAAGAATGCGGCCTTTAGTTCCTTCAGCTTGTTCTCGTTGTCCTTGATCCTCGCATCGATATCCGAGATCGCGTATTTCACAGTTCGAATCCCTATGTATAGATTTCAGCCAGAGCCATAGCCATATTACGAACACGACGGTGGCTGACAGAAGTTCCTTTGCTTGGTATACTCGATGATAAAGTAAGCGCACTCCGTCACCTGCCGGATCAGGAGTGTAATCGGTTTGACGTGAGCCTCGATCGCCTTCAACGGTTCGGCCTCTTCAGAGAATGTCAATGCGTCGCTCATCGCACGGGCTAAACGAACGATCCCATCGTCGCGATCTTTCTCATTTACAACCACCTGTAAGACGTCAGAAACATTAGCGACGTGGCGGAGTCGAGGGATCAAGGGACAGACCTGGGTGGCAGACGAGACAACCGACCATGCCATGGATGCATATGGATGAACCTATCGGACGTTCAAACGAGAAATAATCCAGACTCGAAATACCTTGTGCCTGAGTGACGTTGGTGACCATCTGGTTAAACAGCTTGACCTTATCCAACAGAACACCCCAAGTATTGCTGAACGCCTGTACATTATCAACCACATCTGTGGCATCGCTGACTACCGAACTGGCAACGCCGATAGCTGCAAATGGGGGACCGAGCCCCATGATGCCTTCTTCTGCTTTCTTCACGACGTCACTGGGTTGAAGGTCGGCTGCACTAACAACATCAGGGGAGCCAACATGTGGTGTAGATATGCGTGTGCTCGCTCCCTCGGTCGTCTTATCGGCAAGATCCCCAGTATGACGCTCGTCTTTGTGACCACAGTCGCATGAGCTAACTGGTACCGGCGTGGGACCGAGCGTGCTGATTCCCTCGGTTATCTTCGCAACAGGATCAGCGGCATGCTCGTCCACCTCAGCACCTGTAGCCTATGGATCGTCTGTGCTAACATCTTTGCACGACTCGGCAAGCAGCCGAAACTTGATGGTCATCCCAGAGACCGGACCCACCAGAGGTTCCCTTGCTGAGACACCCCTCGAATACTGTGCATCGCAGCAATCGCGTCAGCAGCCAACAAGCCGTAAACTATACCATCTCACCTCCATCTTTCAATTTGCCCACTACCCCATCGAGGGTGTCGGTGAGGGTTGCGACCACTTCACCCTTCTTCGTGCGGTGCTTCTGAGAAATCTTGACAGCAAACGCGAAATGTTCTTTCACACTACTGACGGGGGATTATCCACCTCGGCGGAAGACCGTAGGCTGGCACGCACAATACTAGATTTTCATCCCAGAGAGTGCGGCTCTTTTTCTCCTCGACCACGCTGGTCGACAAGGAAGCATCACCCACAGAAAAATCGATGTAGAATCGCCTCGCAGGAGGGAGTCTACGCTGCGCTGGAGCGCGAAGTTCGATATCTGAAGAAAGCAGCTGAATTCGCGAGCGACAAGACGAGCGCGCTGGCCCACCTTTTACAATGATTTTCCTTGCCCTGGAACACTGTTGAGCATGTCTACCAAGAAATCATGTGTTAATAGGCGTGTACATACTCGATCGGATTGATAATGTGGGCTTGATTGGCTGTACTCATACTGTTGTAAGCAAGCATAAGGTGTTTAGAGATAGCAATGATGGTAGTAGGTGCGAGAGAAGGTTAGGCGCTGCACACCAACATGCGCGTCTGTGAGCACGTGGCAGCCTGCCAATTTGCCAATTGCTTTCATGGTAGCAGTGCCGAGCACCGAGCCCCCAACTCCTTGGAGAAAATAATTTGCGCAAGAAGCACGCACATTGAGCTGACACAAAACCTAATGGCACGACAATGGGGTAGCGCTATATGCAAACAACCGACACGCTGCGTCGGTCTCCTGTAATGCGCGCTGCTGCGTGCCCGCCCGCAGCTCGTCGTCCTCCATTCGCATCGGAATGTTGCCGCGTTCGGGGGATCTCACCATTCGCCTCGCGACTGGAACAACAGTAGAAGACAACATAAAAATTTACTCACATACGTAGTACAGCAAGCAGGCAAGTCAACCTCGCTATCGGACGAACGGTATGGTCATTAGCTAATCCGCTCCCATTCGCACACCAAGCGGAAACTCCTCCACTGAGTCGGGGACATCGAATTTAAGTCAGGATTGAATGTCTTCCTGAACACGATGGCTAAACTTGAAATATAAACTGACATTTCAGATGCGACGAAATGCCAGCTGAAAATATGTGGACCAAAACTTGGATTTGGGGAACTGTACAGCCCAAGTACTCAGAATACACTGCATGCATGACAAGATAGAATTCCCATTGATAATATGAATTCTGCTGCGGGCAAGCCTCCAGCTGTTCAGATGCAACATGGACGATCAATACTCCGCGGTAACCCGACGTGGAATCAAGGATCGCACATGTTATCCGGGGGTCATATACCCCGACGAGAGACAAAGTTCTGTGAGAAAAAGATGAGTCGTCCCACGATGGTTACGCCGCACACCAACCTCCAGATCCTGTGACGTGGCAACAGCGAGCACAAACTTTCTATTGGAATCAGTCACTAGACAACCGTCAGTTAAGCGCGTAACCGAAAGACCAGAGACGGTTCACCCAGCGCAAAGATGTTGCTGTGTAGAAACTCGGCCAGTTCGGCGAGGGGTGTGTCAGGCGTGATGACAGTGTATGGATGCGACTCATTGCGTATGAATCTAGACATGTATTTCCTTATGGAATCATTCTGGGGAGCGTATGCAAGATGTTGGACGTGGGCGGGATGAGAATCATCAACCAAGGAAAGGACGAACGCACCGGCTTAGCGTATCCTGCCTGCCATTTGGCTTTCAGTGCGGCAGTGTCGATGTAGCCGAGTGGCCGTTTGTTCCTATCGAGCACGCTGCGAGGAGGGAATCACTCGAGAAAACTGTGGAGCGCGAGGTATAGTTACGGTATGTGAGAGAAATCGCGCTCGTATGCGAGCCCGATTGCATGCGAAATGGTTTCGTTGGCTGGAAGCGAGAAGGCGGGAGGTAGTTGGAGATCCTGATGGCCTCAAAGCTGAGACTGAATGTCACTCGTTCTGAGCCAGTGCGCACCTCCACGACCGCACCCCGATACTTGTCTGCTGGTGGCATCGAGACGAGAAGGAGCCGATCAATGGTCGCACGTGATCTGCGTATCTCGCACCTGCACGATGCACACCGGCAAGGACACGCTCCCTGACATGAACCATGGCTGAGCGGGCCTACGACAATTCACAGCCTCCACCGGACCCAGCTCCCATACAAAGGCTCCACGAGTCGCTCATAAACCGTATAGCTGCAGGCGAGGTGTGTTCCACTCGTTTTACCAGTGCAGGCTCTGCTCACACCTCGCGGAGATCATACATAGACCCGCTTCCGCACTAAAGGAGCTGCTCGAGAATTCCCTGGATGCCGGCGCCACGTCCATCCGCATTACCGTTAAGGATGGCGGGATGAAGCTGCTTCAGATTCAGGACAATGGGTGTGGCATACGCGTGCGTGCGCTCGTCTTTCGCCGTAGTTTCTGTTCACTTGGCTCACGCCCTTGACAGAAATCTGACCTGCCTATCCTTGCTGAACGCTTCACTACCTCAAAAATCAAATCTTTCTCCGACTTATCTCGACTAACCACGTACGGTTTTCGTGGCGAAGCTTTGGCATCCATATCCCACGTGGCTCACATGTCTGTTGTGACAAAAACCAAGAATGATTCCTGCGCGTGGAAGTAAGTGGTCCAGCGTCGCCGTCAGACGTCGGGTCAACCTTCTCACGCAGAGCATGCTACTCCGAAGGCGTGCTGGTTCCTCCAAAGGCAGGTCAGACACCAGACCCCAAACCTTGCGCTGGAAATGACGGGACTACCATCATTGTATGTCCTCTCTTTGGCTGGTCATCGTGACGCTGGCCCTCAACGACTCAGATTGAGGATATGTTTTATAACACCCCCACTCGTTTGTCCGCCTTGCGGAGCCACTCTGAAGAATATGCGAGAATTCTCGATGTCGTGACCAAGTATGCGGTCCATAACCCGAAGGTAGCATTCCTATGCAAAAAGGTGTGCCAACCCGATACCATATCTGCCTGCTGGCTGATCACATCTGCCAGGCCGGGTCTGTGAATCCAGAACTCTCTACGTCGTCCGCATCTGTCGAGCAAGCGATTCGCTTGTTGTATGGTCACACAATAGGGAGGGAACTATTACATGTCGAAGTTTCTTCATCTTCCACCGACTCGCAATCACCATCCACTGGATCGGATAACGTTGACGACGCTGAAAAGTGGTCTGCTGTGGCATCCTGCACTAGCCCGAATTATCAAGGTAAAAAGACTATCTTCTTACTTTTCATTAACCGTAAGTCAATCTTGATGTGTCGTGAACGCTGGAGAGCTTGACTATCCATGACGCTACAGACCGCCTCGTCGAGTCATCCAGCATCAAGCGAGCAATCGAGAGTGCATACAGTGGGGTACTACCCAAAGGCGCATCTCCGTTCGTGTACCTCAGGTGCGAACAGCCACCAAGACGATATCAGGGACTAAGACCACCAGTATCGAGATAGATCCCCGCGCTGTGGATGTGAACGTACATCCCACGAAACGGGAAGTCATCTTTTTGAACGAGGAGACCATAACAGAACGAATATCGGATGCTATCCAGCAGGTAATCAGTCAAAGTCACTCCAGGACCTTTGAGTATCAGGTATGCTCGTTTCTATTGCACTTCGCATTGCTCTAACAATCTCTAGACATTGCTTACCGGGCCCTCGACTGGGTCGGATACGAAAGGCAGCCGCGAAGCGAGGGTGGAAGAGGATGAAGAAGCGGATGAACATCCTGCTTTAGCATCGCGTCGTATGCCTTCTCCATGTTTGAATTTACTATCATTTATTGCCCTTCAGCTGCGAAGACGTATTCGCACCACAAAGTCCGGACTTCGCTCTACGATCGTACCCTCGAATCGATGGTCCCAGTATTGAATCCTTCGCGCTCTGACGGTGATGACGTGTCCAAGAAAGTTATTGGCCTACGTGATATCGTGGAATCCAGTTGTGATCTTACGTCCATATTGGAGCTCAGGAAGTCGGTTCAAAAGGGCGCTCACAATGGTTTGCCTTGTCAACCGTTGAAGTGGAGGGGCAAATACTCAGTTTATCTAACAGACTTGACCGAAATTATAAAGAAGCATACATTCGTTGGCATTGTGGATGATTATCGGTGTTTGTCTCTGATTCAACATTCTACAAAGTTATATCTTCTCAACCATGCAGCTCTGGCGTACGTCGCTTGTACTATACTCTTCATCTCAGTTATGACACGCCTGATCGTAGCGAGGAGCTGTTTTATCAGCTTGCTCTCGTGCAATTTGGCAGTTACCGCAAGCTGAGGCTAGATCCTCCTCCCCCGCTTCGGACACTCTTGAAACTCGCCGTGGACGCGGAACCAGGCGCAGAGAAAAGTGGACTAAGCAAAAACGAAGTTGTAGATGTGAGTGCCCTTGGTTTGCGCGACTTAATCCAAGTGTCACACGCGCAATCAATCCTCAGCGCATCGCCAAGACGCTCCTCGCGCGTCGTAGCATGCTGGCCGAATACTTTGAGATCAATTTCACGTCGGACGGGGACATTGAGAGTCTGCCGCATCTTCTGAAAGAGTACACCCCCGACCTCAATAAGTTGCCCACTTTCCTCATGCGCCTCGGGCCACAGGTGAGAACATCTTCTGGTCGTGGGTGAACCCCGACGGCTAACCGTGGGGCGCTTTGTCAGGTGGAATGGCAATCTGAAAAAGAGTGCTTCTTCACACTCATGCGCGAAATCGCCTACTTTTATTCGCCATCACCGTCACATTTCGTACCGTCCGATGGTAGCGCCCGTACGCAAGCCAAATCGGCTGCAGCGTGGCAAACCGAGCATGTCTTGTTCCAGGCGATGCGCAAGTTCTTGGTCGCGCCGAAAACATTGCTAGAGAATGACGTCGTCCAAGTGGCCAACCTCCCTGATCTCTACCGTGTCTTTGAGAGGTGTTGATCATGAGGGGACCTGCCTTAGCTTCATCATGAACTGCTACGACTTTATGACAGACTACCAGGAGATTGTAATGCTGTGATACACCGGTCGTCCACTGTGCACCCCCTTCCGCACAGGCGCATTTACGATCTTTCTCCCATCATACTACGTCCGGTTGATAAATACATAGTACACAAGTAACCAAAGAGACACATTCAATATTATGGGAAGCGGTAGCACCGCCTTCAATCCCTTGCTGGGGAAGCCGGAGGGCTTCAAGGCAACCCCCTTCCGGTGTTGATCGCGTTCGCGACCTGACTCGTGTTCGGCCTATTGAAGGCATACCTGTAAGGCAGTGCCAGAAAAATCAGTGACATCGAGCTTGATAGAGGGGAGAGGCAATTTCGATGAACAGCGCCACTCACCTCTCGTAGCTATCAATATACAGTTCATCGGCACTGCAAGTCCGCTTGAACGCGGGGTGCTCGAATAGCCGATCCAGCCACGCGCGGAAACGCACGCCTTGGGGCAGATCGTATCCACGATAGCGCTTGAGCACGTTGCTCGCCCTGAACACCCCTGAAAACACGTCGTTCGCACATACACGCATGTTCAGTCAGTCGCTCAGCCAACCGAGGCGCACGCGCGTTGACGCACATGGCGCGACCATGACGTCCGCCCACCCGAGACTGCCGCCCTCGGAGTTCCAGAGCCCGGTCCCGGCGGAACCGACGAGCGCGTCCGCACGCTCAAAGAGGTCGACGAGCGTGTGGAGTGCGGTCGTGAACTCGGCTTCGGCGGCGAGCTGGGCGGGGGGGTCTTGTGCCTGGAGGAAGCGGTAAAAGGCGGGCACGAGCGCGCGGTTGATGTGGTCCGACTGGAGACGGACGAGCGCGCGGGCGTCTGTGCGAAGCGGGAATCGCAGTCAAGGTCGCAGCTTGCATGTCAGCGATTGGTGTACGTGAGTAGGGTTGGAGAGCGGGACGGACATGGATCAGACTTGGACGGGAAGAGGGACGGTGTGGTGGACGAGGCGGACGCGAGGCTGAAGCAAGAGCCTAGGGCAGTAAGCATGAGAGGCGGAAGGGACGGGCACAAACTCTTCGAGATAGTCCATGATGACGGTGCTCTCGTTCAGAGCGCGGGGTGGGTTATAATTATTGAGCTTCAGCGCAGGGACGAGGCCCTTGGGAGAGAGCTCGAGGAGCTCCTTGGGTTTCTTGTACGGGTCGACTTCGTCTGTCGAGGACGCTCGGTTACATCACACTCGAGACAGTCTGGACGTACAATACTGCGACGTAACGAGTGAACTGGGTCGTTTGGGAGCGAGGCTGATGCGCGGCGCACCTTGTACGGGATCCCGAGATACTCCAGAGTGATCCATGCACGCTGCACGAACGGACAGAAACAGCTTGCGAAGAGGGTGATGTCTTCATCGGCCGTGTGACGCTGGACGGTCTGGAGAGCGTCGCCGGTGCATTGGTTGTGGTAGGTCTTTCCTGTGTCCGTCATCGTCACTCGGAACCAAAGGCTCGCTTCGCCTCACGGTCGCTTCCGGTCACCCGCTGACGAATGTGTGCACGAAAGACGTCGTTCTTGCAGGCTTTACGACTACCACCAGACCTTCTCGAGGAGGTAAAGTTAGCTTTGCGACTCGCATGACGGCCTGAATTCACTCGCAACACTTTCTTTTCCGCTGTGGGTGATATTGCAGACGTGTTCGCGGGCAATTTCCGAGCTCATCTCGCTTGCTGCTGCGGAGCGCGCTGATTCAGTGTCTCTCGACGAAATCCATGAAGCCGTCATTCGATACGACTGTGCAGTGTATCTCGTGATTTGATGCCCTTTCTCTCACCCCGTATGTGAAATTTGACTCTTTTTTTTTTTCTTCGCCGTCCAGGAGCCACTCGATGTCCTTCCAATATTGCTGCCTTGCCGTCATGGCGGTGCCATGAACCTGCTCCGCACATGCGCGCTCAACACTAGTCCGAAAGAAATTGTGCTCGTGATCCAGGAGGCGATCGAGTACGTGCAAACGCGCCTGAACGACGAGGAGGAGGGGGAGGAAAGCGGCCCCGATCTCGTACAGAGAACTGTCGGCATCGTCGCGCTCTGCCCGCCAGGTTCTTATTTGTCTCGACCTTGTGAAGAGGCTTTCTTTTTTTGTCGATCGACTGATGCCAAACGGACAGCCATTTCCCGCTCGAGCGTCGGGAAGAGATCTGCGCTCGAACTGTGCTCCCCTGTCTTGGAAGACGTCGCTTCGTTGGTCTCCTCCGTCTCGTCGCGTGGAACCAGGGAAGAGGGCCGTGCGCTCATCACTGAAGTGGCCAGCCTGGTCCAGTCCCTGGCCGTCTGGGCGCCTGCGGTCACTGACGACAATGGGCTGCAAGCCATCAAGGTCGTTCTGTGTTTCGACTGCTTGTGGGACGGTAGCTCATGGTTTGTAGAACCTCCTTCGCGAGCTGCTTGATACGACGGTTGTGAGCTGTGCGCCGTCAATCCAGGCCTTGTTAGCCGTAAGAAATGCCGAGTGTCGCCTTCCTCGCCATTTCACAAAATTTTCCGACAAGGAGGGATGGCAAGACGGTGTAAGTGCGATGCGCAAAGTGCAGGTACGTTTGGGTAGGCCAGGATGACGGAGTGTATCACACCATGCGTACAGCTCGCACTCGAAGGTCTGGGAAGCTTCCCACCGACAACATACTCCTCGTTCAGCGATCTGGTGTATCTTGCGCATGCGACACCGCCTGTTATTTTCTCCCCCTCTGCCCTGTCGGATCTTCATCCTCTGCTTGTCAATGCATTGCAGATGAACACGGTCGTCGACGAATCATTATCTCTGCTGTTCAGGATCCTCACACACGAGACCACGAACGTGTTTCCAGAAGTCGCGATTTCGCTCTGTGCGGTGTTTAAGACGCTTGCAAGCACGCACCTCGATCCGACCATCCGACAGCTGAACCTTCGACTGTTGTCCCTGACGTTGTCCAAACTTCCACCACTTCCGAGACTCGATATGCTTCTAAAGCTCACTACGGACGAGGAATTCCCACAGATCCGAGGACCGGCTGTGGGACTGGTCAAAGAGGCTGTTCTGGAAGCCCTGGCGTTCCCCGCAGACCGTTCATCCCCGAACCCGTTTGGGTCCCCGGAGTTACTGCGTGTTTTCGGTGGGGTGCTGTTCCGGCCGAATCCACCAGAGTTCTTGAACGAGAGGAGGACGAGAGAAGAGCTAGCGCGGTCGTTGGAGCTGCTGCGCATCGCGGACTGTCTTTCGTTTTACTACGTGATCTTGCAGCGGGACCATGAAAACAGGGTACGTCCTGACGCACGCACGGCTTCTATTCTTTTTCCTCCTTTCACGCCTTACGTTACTGCCTCACCCGCCATAAAAGACGGGGGTGAGGTCGAAGGATAACGTCACGAGCGTACAAAGTTCAATTCTTGGACCGCTGCGAGGATTCCTGGATGAACATATAGGCAGAGAAGGTGTGCCGTATGCAGATACGCGAGTTGATATGGACCACTCAGGGTCCGTGCCACACAGAACACCCTCTGATGGCCATATTGTCACTCCAAGTTGGCTTGGACCGCATAGATTGCGCGCTGCGAACGCTCGATTCGGAGAGGGGGCCACAGCGCGGTACGTCCGACCACATCGATGGAATTAGTCAGTAAGTGGCGCCGTGAGCGACTGCGAGTCATGTCACATGTCTTTCCTTTTTTTTTCTTTTGTCTGAAAGTCACGAGGCTATGCGATAAGTAGGTTGTGATAGGGCGCTGCGCTTTGGTCTTAAAGTGACCGCTGGCGTATCTGTTTATCACCGTGACATGGAGCCAGAGGCCTGGCTTATCGAGCCAGGGGGCACTGGAGGATGTCATACACTGGCACACACATAAGAGCTTATCGCTCGCTCTCGGCGCACGACGATCGCCGGCGTCATGCGACACAAGCGCAACACGCGGGTATGACCAAGGCGTGCCGCGACCCATGTCGTAGCATGCGCACGGTGAACAGCACTCGTAGACGGCCATGCCACTCAATTCTCTGGATTTCCGTATGGAGCGTGAAAATCACGTGGCTGTTCCACGTCCATTGACAAAGCTTGCTCGTAAACGTTATTTGTAAAGGCCAACGCGCGGGAGGTCTATCATCCGACTCGCCGGCCACATGTCACGGTCGCAGATCTTGAGAAAAGGTTCTGTCAACGGTTCACGGGACGAACGTCGTTATCGGTTGTCATTCATACCACTCTCTTTTTCATTTCGTCGTCGTCGTCGCTTTTCCGTGGCGCGCCAGCCGGTCGATGGGGCCCCGTGCCCCGCCGAGTCCGACGCTCGGCCGACGGCGAAGCGGATTCAAATCAAGCGACCCATCGATGACGCTGGCCACCATGCTGTGTGTGGATCGCTGTGAGGCGGCCGCACACCCTCCGAGCGGGCGCAACTTTGGATGAAACACATGCGAGCAAGCTGTGGCGATGGCGACCACCGTACACGACGGAACGATCGGCCCGCAGCGGGCCACCGTTCTCCGCACGCGCGTCGCGCGTCCCACGTGCGGAGACGAGCCACATGCCGACGCGCACGTGCTGGGCGTGGTGCGTGACCGCGACCGTGTCCGACGTGCCGCATGCCCCCCCCCTCCGTCGTTATCTGGCCCCATCCGGGCTGGCTGCACGGAGTCGGAAGGAATGCCCCCGGACTCGGCGCCCTCACAGAGACCGCCCTGCCAAGCCGTCGTCGACAAGGGCGACAGCGTGACCCAGGGCGTATCACCTCGCGGAGGGGAGGGGTATCCCCACCCATCGTCAGTACTTGGCATCTGTGTGTCTCACCGGGCCTGTCGGCCCGTCGTATCGTAGCATACCGTACTGGGCCGCGCCCGTGTGGAGCGTCTGTCGACGTGCGGGCGGACCCGTGGTTTCGAGCACAAGTGGGAAGCCTGGTGGTGACGGGGCGGACCGGGTCGCGGAATCGCGAGAACCCCTGATCGATCGATCCTCGTTCCTGGTGCCCGGTCGTGCTTCCTGATCCTGGGTGGCAGGAGGAGGACAATGCAACCCGATCGGTGTGTGCGGCAATAAATCATGGACACGGCGCAGGGATCGAACAGGGGCGCGGTGGAGCGCTAACACGCGGCAGAAGCTGGAAAGAAGCCTCGGGGTCAGCTGGTCCTCGATCGGGCCGGCATCGGACGGGTCAGTCGGGTGTTCACACGCTGGATTCCAGAATAAAAGGGGAGTAGTATGTGAATTCCAGTCCGTCGGTAATGTCATGAAACTAGCGTTGGCGATGTGGTAGTCTAGAAGGTGTCGGAAGGAAACATGGGAGGTATAAATTTTAAAACCGGCGCATATGGGCACGTGCGATCGTGTGTTGATCGAACCCCGCTGAATTTACAAGCGGAGACTTCCTCGATCAGTCGTCCCTGGAAGTCATAGAAACATCCCCAAAAAAGGATAAACTGCAGGGCGCGTGCGAGCGAAAAAGCAACGTTGAGAAAAAGATGTCTACGCCCTACTTCCAAGTTTATGCGATTTTCTGATGCCGGAGCTCCAGTTTGCGAAGCGGCACGTAGAGCAGCCCAGCGAGCGGGAACGCAACCTCGAAGCCAATGTCTCCCGAGTGTCGGCCAATGGGCCCCGAGAACCACACCTGGCTTATGCACGGAATGACGAGGCCGAATGAAAGGATGCCCGCTGCCAAGGCAGCCAGTCCCCACGGCAGGCGCCTGGCGACGTTCCAGTCGGCCTGGTTGTAGCTACTGAAGTCGCCTCGCCGGAAATAGAAGTGCTCGACGAGGAGGATGCCGCCGTACGCGCTCGCCCAGTAGCCGATCAGACTGAGAAAGTTGGTAAGTGCCGTATAGAACCTGTGGGCGCCGACGATCGCCAGCGGTAGTGCGCTGTACGAGGTCACGAGCGTGTACGTCAGCGCCAACGCTGCGAGACGACTCATGGACGTACATCGCCGTACCCACGATCGAGAATACATATCTTGGAACGGCGGCGAACCTCGGGATGAGCACCTGGAAGTTGAAGCAGATCGAGTAGAGCGTGCAGGCAATGTTCGACGTCACGCTCAGACTGAGCAGCACCGTCAGAAACTTGCCAAAGTTCCCAACCGGACTCAGCATCGCTTCCAGCAAGCCGCCAATGTTTTGGTCTGCGCCATAGCCCGTATCCCAGCTGGCGACGCGCGGCGCAGCTAAGACGGCCGCCGCGCCTAAGCACTCTAGCAAAACCTAAAAATGATGACAAATCAGGTATCGTGTGGACGATGTGTGACGCGACACGTACGATAGGAACAATGTATCCGAGATAGGCGTATAGGAAAATGCGCCGACTGGCGTGTGTCATTCGGCTGGAGGGCAAGCCAACGTGCCATAAACACTCACCTCGATACGGACGGCTCGTAATACATTGTGAAATCAGACGCCATCGCAGAAAACGTGATGACAAACCCTGCGATCGTGGCACCAAACGAAAGAATCGCAGAGGCCGTCGCAGGTTCGGCTGGTTGGGCGTCGTACAGGTGCTTCCCTCCGACACCGAGCGCGACAAGGAACGCGATGAGAACCGGTGGCCATGCGAGACGCTCGTACCAGGTGAGAACTTTGTAGCCCATGAAGGAGATCTGGTCATGCGTTTGGCACCACAGGTAACAGTATCCACGAGGGAGGACATACAATCATCGATAATATCGCAATAATGACAATGCCAACCCTGAGACCAGGAACGGGACAGTGAGCAGGGCGGTGGCATATGAGAGCAACGCCAACTTACGTCCACGACAGGTTGTTATTGGAAACGCTGGCCAGCGCTTGTCCGCCGAGAATACAGTTGAGAATATTGAAACCACACAAGCTGACGAGGTTGAGGAGAGTGGGTAGAATAACACCATAATATCTGTCGACGATGCATCATCGCGTCGGGGTGCCTGACGAGGGATAGGGAGGACGGACCCAAAGGTGTAGCGAGAAGCGATCATCTGCCTCATGCCGGTCTTGGGGCCCCATGTGTTTCTAGGTAGATTGGCAGCTGGAAGGACGCGAGAGGGAGAGAGCTCACAGATACGCAGGAAGGAAATTGCCAATGAGGTTAAAGAATAAGATTACGAGACAAGAGTCGCGGAGACCGAGACCGAAGACAGCCGGACCAAGCGTTCCAGTGGAGAAGCTGGACGAGGGTCAACGAGGCCCGAACGGAGGAGGGCGTACACACGAAAGAATGTTGAAATTCATGGAGAACCAGACAAAGAATACTTTATAATACTGGGTGTCCGTGCGATCTCCGTGGGGAACAGGAACCGTGCCTGCGGTGGGAAGTGAGGGAGGGGATGCGAAGAGCGGGGTGGATGGGCGTACCCTGGGCCTCCACGCCCCAGCGAAACCCCCTCGGGAGGGAGGGGAGATCGCTGGCGCTATGGGAGTCGGTGTGGGAGGCAAAGTCCTTCTCGACATCGGGGTCGAACTTGGCGTCATGAAGGTGCTCGGACATGGCGAGGAAGGAGCGACGGGGGCAGGAGCGAGCGGCGGGCTAATATAGGATCCAGAGAGCGAGAAGATAACGAGCCCGGGCATAAAAATTAATAAAATTACGAGGGAAGGATATAAAAAATAAAACAGATCTTCCCGTCGGACCTGGTCCATGACGATTCGAGCGATGTGACGTTGACAGCCCGATCCATTAAAGGCCAGTCCCGTTTGGGACGCACAGCACGTGATCCCGTCGCCATCCGTGCCCGCCACAGCCACAGCCACCACCCGCCATGTCCACGCCGCTCCTCCTCCAGCGTCCCCACCGTGGCTCGCGCGTGTCCTCGTTCTACCCGGTCAAGTCCCTTCCCCCCCTCGCTGCCCTCGACAGCGCGTTCCAGCTCCAGGAGTACATCTCCCTCCTCATCCGCCGCGACGTCCACGACGTCGACGCCATCGTCTCCCTCCCCGAAAAAGGCGCACCCAAGGACCAGGACGAGCCCACGGACGCCGCAGAGCCTGATGCGAAAAAGGCAGACGACGCCGACCGCAAGAGCGACGTTTCCGTCGACAAGGCCTGCTGGATATACGAGCAGCTGCGGTCCGTCACGTCGAACAGCTCCAGACTCGCGCCCACGCTAATTCTTCTATAGGCGCCTCGCACAGGATCTTTCGCATCCCCTGATCACGATGCTCCAACAAGAGTGCACAAGGAGCTCCTGCCCTCAGATGAAGGCGGGAGAGTGGCTTTACCTCTGTGTTGCGCACGGTAATGACGGCACTATGGAGGTGCGCATACTGCCTATGGTCATCAACCTCGATTTCGTTCTGACGTGTCTCATTTGAAGCAATGCTGTGCGATTGATTACATCCTTCATACTGTCGACAGTGCGACTGCCCTCTTGAACTCTCCGAGAGCGTTCCCCTCGAGGTACGTATCCGGCTTCTTCTCGTCCGCTCTGTCACCGAGCTGATCAATCTTGGTACTGCCCCTCGCCAATTAGGCTCTCCATTCCACAGACATCCCACAGGCACTTCGCTTCGCTTGCCCGCCGCCTCGGTAGAATCTTTGCGCATGCCTACTTTCACCATCGGGAAGCGTTTGAGCAAGCCGAAGCCGAATCATCGCTTTATGCCCGCTTCCTCAAACTGACTAACCATTTTGATTTGGTGCCTGCAGAGTTTCTTGTCATCCCCGAGAGCGCGATCCACCATGATGGCAAGGGCCAACCCGAGGAAGTAGAACCTCCTCGTCTGCTTTCTGCGGCCGTCCCTCCGGCACCACATCTTCAAAACGACTCGCTTACGGCATCGGCGGCTCCCGACGTCGACCAAGCCCCGAATAGTCTTCCGAGGTCTGTGGATACGGCAAACCACGTTGGAACGGATAGCCCCCGGAGACTCGGTCGCAGCAGAACCGACACGATGGTGTTTAGCGAAGGCTTTAGCGTGACCGGGGAACTGTCCAGGACCGAGGATGACGGCAGCTTGTTTAGCACCTCGCCAGCAGCTGATGCACAGTCACTGGCCACCGCGCGGTCTTGGTCGGACCATCAGACGACAACGGAGGATTTGGACGATGAAGATCTTAGCGATGCTCGTTCTGAATTGACCCTCACTGGTTCGCTGTCCCCGCCGGTCGAGGCGTTGTCTCTCATTTCGATTGAGGACACCTCTGGAGCAGCTGCGCCAGATGAGGTCGCTCTCCACGACGTGCCATCAGAGCCATCGCCACAAGACCCAACTTCGGACTCTCCGGTTGTCGAAACGGACGCCGAAGACCCCGTTCAAGCGGAGAACACACCCGAGGAAACTGCTGCACCAGATGAAACGCCTACTTCCGAGGTCGCAGAATCTACCCCGGAAGGAGCAGACGCCACCGCATCTGAGGCATCGATCGAGCCGACGCAGACCCTACCTGAACCGGAACAGAGCCCTGCAGACCCTACGAGCGAAACTGATGTTCCCGTCCTGCCATCCAGCGAAGGACCGGAACCACATACAGAATCCGACTTATTACCACCACCTGAGCCTGTGTTCGAATTGAACGAGCCACCGCCATCAGAACCAATTCCTCCGGAAAACGAGAGCGATATCGCCGACGAAGTTGGCGGGCATGACGGGGATGAAGTAAGGGCAGAAAGTGGGGAAGAAGCAGTCGTCGTTGGTGAATAAAACGTGGGTGAAAGGAAGACGGTACCGTCGTATCGCAATCTCATGGTTTGGACGCTTCGGTCTCATGACTTTTGTGGGTGCTTGACGACGGTAATTTGGGTTGTGCTATAGTGCTTCCTGCTCCGCCTTTTCTCCCCAACCCCTGGTCCCCCTTGTTTCCGACTCAATATCCGGAAGTCCGAACGGTGTTGATCCACTTTTGCGATCTCGGTGCTGGCCACCAATGTTTTCCGGTTGTTGATTAGTATATTCTGATGGTGTGGTTCTTTCACGACGTCGGACTCACCGCACTTGAACAAGAGAGATGATACGGTCTAGGTTGCTGCTGTCGTACATAGACCCGAGGACCGCACGGTCAGAGCACGAGGTCAAATGCTTGGCCCAAGGGGTATACCCAGACCGCCACCATCAAAACGGCATATGGGTGGCGGGTGCCTCAAAAACTTGGAGTAACATGGAGCTGCGCCCCTGATCATTATCATTTTATTCTTGGCTCCGTATTGCCCTGTCGTCCACGCCGTGTATACGATTCTGGCCCACGCGGACCGAAAGATCGCAAGCTGAGACGTAGACCTGTTCAAATTTTCATTTGCGCGTCATTGGCTGAGCGCCCTGCGCTTGTCAAAGGCACTGTGCCGACGGTTAAGGCGCGTCTATTTCTAATATTAGCGAGGGAACGCCTTTCGTCAATTTACCCCTGAATGTTGGATCGCGGTTTCTGCTGTTCCGTTCTCGTTACAGCCAAGTGTGCGCGCACACTGGTTGCATGTCCATGTGATGTGCACCATGTGTGCGATATGAGGAAATGGAGACCCTTTTTGTTTGATGGCTCGCCTCGCGATCGCGACACGAACGACCTGGTCTGTACGGCTTGCGACCCTTTGGATGGACCTCGTGGCGGGCAAACAAAGATGCAGTGCGAGCGCTGTTCGGACGATCGAGAAAGGACATGATCACGAGCAATCTCGTCCCGGCGGAGGAACTGAACGAAATAAAATAAAAATAAAAATAAATGGATGCCCGTTCGGGTCGCATTGGATGAGTGTTCCGAATTATTCAATCGTGTTTCAGGGAGGCACCCGATGGGCGTGGTCACCTAATGATAATGGTGATGATGATGATGATGGGGCTGTCCGGTCCAGCCCACTTGGCTTGCTCAGGACGTGCCACTGGTAACGTCCTAGCTGAAAAAGGGAAAGAAAGGAAAAAAAAAGAAAACCCCGGGATTGCCCACTTGCCAAGGACTGTTTGGCAGACGGATCAAGAGAACGATAAGCCAGCCTGGTTGTCTCATTCCGTCGCTGTCGTTATCTCGGTCCACCCTGGCGACGCGTGTACATATCGTGGTATGCACGACAGGTG
The DNA here is from genome assembly GCA_038090195.1 of Boletellus deceptivus. Lineage (NCBI taxonomy): Eukaryota > Fungi > Basidiomycota > Agaricomycetes > Boletales > Boletaceae > Boletellus > Boletellus deceptivus. The sequence continues at coordinate 27,462 of JBBPMG010000234.1, forward strand.
CGTGGTCCGACGAGCGCAGATCGTCGTGTGCCATGCCCTTGTCTGTTTATCACGTGTTTCTTATCCTTGTCTGGGTCCGCGACCTGTCGGACACTTTCGCGTCCGATCACCGTGTCTCAAGTCCTCTTTCGAATGATAAGCAGTGGTCACACGAGTCAGAGCCGGCTCAAGCTCACAGCGTGCTCATGTCTCACACTGCATCCTCAGCCGATGACGCGCGCTCCACACATGCACGGAAATAACCATTAAAAAAAAAAAGAGGTTTTTCATCGGTTTGAGAGGCACGCGGCCACATCGATCTTGCCAGTCAACACGAGCACAATCACGGAAACATCACAGCGGGATTCCGGCATAAGCCAGCCCGGCGTCATTCAGCAGGCGTTCAATCAGCTTCATACCTTCCAGTACCCGTTCCTCGTCGAGGCGCTTACCGACCACCTGGACGCCCACCGGAAGACCCTCCATCGCGATCGCGTCGTACATGCGGTAATTCTCTCGTTCGATCGCGTTCCGGGCTCGAAACGAGCGCGGAACCGCGTCGGTGCCCTTGACATGGGTAACCGGCATCACCCCCGCACTGTAGTCCAGCTACGTCCACAAACGACGGTCAGAAAAAGAAAAAGAAAAACGGGTCGGTGGGCCACCCACCAGGTTGAATAAAAACGTATACCCGCACGCTTTCCACCCGTGACGCATCCCTCGGTGCGGCACGGCCGGCAGCGCATTCGGAACCGTGAGCACGAAATCGACACCCTCGTCTCCCAGCCCGCCCTCGACGTTGGTGTCCCGCCAGATCCTAAACCACCGCGCACGGTAGTCGTCACGTCTTGTTATGAGCGCATAGTACTCCGACACGCTCTTTTCGTAAAAGTTGTCAACCAGGCCGGCGTAAATCGCGTCGCGGCGGACGTATCTCAGATACCAAGCGTAAATTTTCATGACGAAGCGCGGTAACCTGAGAGCCCGGAACGCTGGAACCATCCCTGGGTCGTTCGTCTCAAACGACCGGAAAGGCTTCGACGCAGTCCTGCCACCGTCCGCAAGTAGGAGCTGAGAGGCGATCTGAAGGCCTTCGTATGGGCTGGGTGGGTTCCTGATGCGCAACATCAGACGGCGATAAACGCACGGCCAAGGTCGCTCTCACAGGGTAACGATTTCGTGACCGTTCTTCTGCAGTACATTAGTCACCGTTTTGAGCGCCCGCAGGCACGCGGGTGAAGGGGAAACAACACCTACCACCCAGATTAGCTACGCGAGGTCGGATCGAAGTAAACGTATACCATCGTCCCACAACACGCCCCACCTAACGGGTCTGTCGACGGGCAGCTTGACCTCCCTCCACGGAATGTTGAGAACCTACAAGAGGACGTGTACCCGACAAAAATGGGAGGGGGGGGAGTACTTACGGAATGATCATATTCCCATGGCTTCATCTGGAACACGGCGCGCCAAAACGTCTCGAGATCGTCAAGCGTCTTCGCCATCGGGCTATGCACAGAAGGTATACCGTCCTGCCCAGGTATGGTCGACACGCTCCCAGTCTTTATGAAACGATGCGTGCTCGACTTGATCGCATACACCCCGGAATAGTGCGACGGCACGCGCACGCTGCCTGCCACGTCCGTGCCGACGCCGATCCTGGAGCCCCCCAGGGCGAGAAGCGCACTCTCACCCCCGGAAGACCCGCCCGCACTGAACCCCTTCTTGTGCGGGTTCTCCGTCCGCCCAAAGACGTCGTTGGCAGCCTCGAACGAGAGCATCGTCGTCGGCACGTTCGTCTTGACGAACGGCACCGCGCCCGCGTCCCGCAGGAGCCGGGTGAGCGCACCGTCGTACCCCATCGGTCGGCCTGCCAGCGCGGAGTAGCCCAGGCACGCGTCGTAGCCCGCGACGGCGACCGTGTCCTTGAGTGACACAGGCACGCCCGCGAGCGGCCCGGTGCGGTTCGCACGGCGCGCCCATCCCTCGGCAGCCGCTGTCCCGCTGATCATGATCTCGGTGAGGCAGTTGGTCTGCGCGTGCGCCTGCAGCGCGCGCTTGGCGTACGCCGCGAGCACGTCGGACGGGTCGAGCGACGCGGTCTGGACGCCGGACACGAGCGCGGCGACGGAGCGAGAGAGGATGGCCTTGTCCTCGGGCGTCAGCGGTGCGTGGTATTCTTGCGGAAGGGATGCGATTCTCTCCGCGCGCTCACGCTGCTTGGCATCACTGCCGGAAGGAAGATGGTTCGTTGGAGCCGAACAAGATGAGAGTGGCGACAAGTCAAGGAGGGGCCTTTCCTCACCAGGCTCGTCGGTGTGCTAAATAGGAAAACAGCATGAAGGAGGCCTCCAGACGAGTCTTGTTTCAGGTGGTGGGAAACTTGACGAGAAAACGTTGGTGTACGAAGTGGTTCGAGGGCGACCTCGAGGCACATCCGGGTCAGGTGACTACTATCATCCTCGTGCGGACAGGTCTCATGATAACTTATCATAATCACATTAGCAGCACACAGGTCTCTGGTAGTATATCGGATAGTACACCCGCCTGTCAAGCAAATTCACTTGGGATCGCGGGAGAGCGGGGTTCGACTCCCCGCCAGAGAGACCTTTTTTTGTGATCAAGTGTTGCTGCTACTCGAGGCACCCTGGGATCATCGCTGATGAAATCGTAGTCCATAGTCTCGCGGCTATGTTGCAACATGTCTTTCCAGCTCTTCTCCAGCGTTTCCAACGCCACTGATGACCTCAAGTCTTTCTGCCTGCGCTCGTCACCGTATCCTCCAACACATTCCGCACACCAGTCGTCCACACCCCGAGCTCCTTCTCCAGTGCCACAATGTTCTCCCGAACCTCCCGACCAACTTCGCCGCCTTCGTTTTCCCTACCGAACCCGACCAACAGCTCGCTCCGGGCTTTCAGCAGCGTCTCGTACGCCATCTTGAGCCTCGCCGGACCGCTCGGCGGAAACGACGTTGGAGCCGCCGTCGTCTCAGACGACGGCGAGGGCTCGTCGACAGCGAGCAGTTTCCCCAGCTCCGCGAGCGCGACACCACGCACGGGATGCCCTTGCTCCAACACGACGGACAGCCCCGCGACGCGTTTCGCAGCGGTGCGTATGCTCTCGTCCAGGTGCTCCCGAGCGATCTCGTGAGAGAACGAGGCGAGGAGCAACGACTGGTGGAGCGTCAACAATGCGAGCAGCGGATGGCACGACGGCGGCACGTGCGCCGAGACCAGAAGCGGGATCATGTGGCCGGTCAGGTGTTTTGCCCTGTTGGCATCTACGGGCGTGACCGAAGCGCAAAGGGTGCGATCGCATGAGCTGAGAGCTGAGAAAAGATGTCTCGCTAAAGCGACAGCGGACGGACGCACCAGTCGACCGAAGGCGCGTCGCCTTGTCCAGTGCTTCTTGTCCTACACGAATGACATCGATGACGGCATCTGGGTCGGTAATTGCAGCTTTGCACGCTGAACATCGAGAAATTGGGTCGTCTACGGGTTTGGGTTAGGAGCAGTTATCACATGTGTCTATCGCGTACCTTCTTTTGGCAGAGGACAGGTGCCGCCACATGACTTGGGACACAAAACAGCTTCTCGTGGATCGGGGACGGCGGCAGATTGCGTACACAGCGGGCACTGACAGGCAAACTTGTAGGTCTCGGCAAGTGCCTTCTGTCTTTGCGCCTTTGGGAGCGTTGTGTCAATGTAAGCGATCAACACCTGGAACAAGGGGAGCGTAAGCGGTTGACGACAGTCTGGACGTGAGAGATACCGCACCTCTTCCCCAACTGGAATGTCGCCCAACGCGACGATATTCATGGCAGGCTCTTTTGTTTTTCCTTTGCCGCTACGAGGAAATACGACGGCCGCATTTGGAAGACAGGAATGATTTGTGAGCGCGACGAGTGGTGACACAGCGACACCAATAGGTGTGAGAGATGGCGAGGTGAGGGCGAACGTGTTCGTGACAAACTGTTCACGGGCCAAATAAGCGAGGGAAGAACAGGAGACCGAATCGGTCCTCACTCGTGAGATCATGTGGACAAGGTCAGCTGCGGACATGATGCCATATTCTTCCAGGTCAGAAGGCGCTGCGAGATCGAGGTATTTGACCACCGAGTGGGCCAGGTGAGTATGCGCCTCGACAGCATCGGGTTCGTGCGGTGTCACTTTGTCTGGAAATATGAGCAGGATCAGCAACCAAGTGATGTGGCGAGCAGAGCAGGCACCCACGGGATTGCATCGCGCGTATTTCTCTTGACTGCAGACATAAACGAGTGGCCAGCAGACGAGGGGAACTGACGGACCCTATCATTGTCTAGACCCCTGGATCTCATCTGCCACAGGATGCGGCCCAAACAGCGGACTGCGTCACTGGGAACGCGCAACGCAACAGATGGGGCAGCGTTGGCCCATTTCTGGAGCGCACCACACTCGGGCTTGTGTAGCTTCCAATCTGCCTTTTGACAATTCTATTCGTGGTTCTCAAGATGCACCGTTGCGAGTGCTCCCAAACTCACGGCGTTGCAATACCTTGTAGTTCCGCAAGCAGAACATCGCAAGGACGACGTAGCGCTCGCGCACGATGAGCAATGTGCGTCGAGGTATTGGTTCGAGAGGGCGAACACGTGGGGTTCGACAGCCAGGATGACGGATCCTGTCCATCAATCAGACGCGCTCGTGGGAGCAGCCAAGTGTATTGTACCCGGTGTGAGGCGTTGCCGCGCCCACAGACCCCTGCCGGAATGGTTTGACTTCCTGATCTCCAGCCAAGGGGGCAGCTGCGGATAGGTGGTCACATCTTGGTCGGCGTACGACATGCTGTTTGGCACTGTTGACGACGGAGCGAACATGACACGGCCTGCTTAACCACGCTCATGGTTTTAGGCTCTTCATGGATGGCCATGCGATCTGACGCGACTTTGAGTTTCAGATCCTGAGGCTGGTCGGAGTGGGACTAGTCCCTCTTGCGGAGAAAAGGTGACCACATGGTCCAATTGTGCTTTATTTTTGGAGTCTTCCCGCGAGGGCCAGGTGAGCAATGCTGGGAGCGTGCGGGCGTTTCTCCACGTATGTAACCGCTCCACGGATGACAACGCAGACAGCTTCTTCCTGAACCCCGGCGAGCAGTTCCGTTTGGTAACCACTCTATCCAGCCTCGCCCTTGCGTACCCCCCCCCAAATAGACCCCATGGCCGTCGTAAACGTGGATCGGGGCGCAGATGAAAAGCCACACTTGGCGCATGAAAAACCGGATCTTGCGCCTCGGCCAGAGGATGTCGAGAGCCATGCACTGTCCTTGCGAGGAAGCGCATTGACGGCTTCGCTGGCGTTCGTGGCAGGGACCGGTTTCACGCTCTTCGGGTATGCCTCGGCTTCAGTGCGTGCCCGTGTTCTTGGGGCTGATTGCAAGGATGCCTTGTAGATATGACCAAGGTGTCATGTCGGCACTGCTGACAGCCCGCCAGGTGCTCCGCGGAGCTTGCTTGTCTTGTCTCGCTGCTGACGCGGCGAGCTAGTTTGAAAACGTGTTTCCCCAGGTCGTCGTGGACGCGAGCCATCCGAACCACGCGACCCTGCAGAGTTTCGTGGTTGCCATCTACGTGCGTCGGCTTTGTGGCGCTTCAATGCGACAGCGCTCACGCGACGCCCTTTCCCCCAGGAGGTCGGGTGTCTGATCGGTGCGCTCTCGAACCTATGGGTCGGTGATCGGCTCGGTCGCCGAAGGACAATCGTCGTCGGCGGATGCGTCATGATCGTCGGTGCCATCCTGCAAACGACCTCGTACAGCTACGCCCAGCTCGTCGTCGCGCGTATCATCACCGGTCTTGGAAACGGGCTCAACGTAGGCGAATGCGATTGTAGCTCGAACGTGTGCCCACTGACCGCCGTCGCAGACGTCGACCGTACCCAGTTATCACGCCGAATGTTCGCCTGCAGCTCGGAGAGGCAGCCTGATCATGATCGAAGGGAGTCTCATCACATTTGGTATCATGATATCGTGCGTAGTGTTCACAGTGTTTTGAATGTCGTCTGATATCGTCGAGCGTAGTTATGTGAGCCATGTCGCCATGAACCGGTCTCAAGCCGGCAGCTGATCTACCCTTTGTGCAGTGGATTGACTTTGCCTTGTGTGCCCCTTCGTTTCCAACAGCATACCATCGTTCACCGTTTGCAGGTATTGGGCTTCTGGATCCTCTGCCCAGTGGCGGGTTCCCATCGCACTCCAGATCGTCCTCGCTCTCGTCATGATCTTTGGGATTGGCTTCGTATGTATTCTGAACCTGTCGATACTCGAGGTAACCTAGTGTTTAGCTCCCAGAGTCGCCACGATGGTAAGGACATCGACCGTATCCATGACCCGTGCTCACCGTACAACAAGGCTGGTGAAACATGGGCGCAGCGCCGAGGCCGCAGCTGTCATTTCCGCCTTGGACGACAAGCCATTCAGTGACCCTGAGGTGCAAAGGACATATCACGCCATTCGTGAGGCCGTAGAAATCGAAGAAGGGTCTCGGGACAAGGAAGCAAAGAGCTCGCGCTCACAGCTAAGGGAGCTCTTCACCGGTGGTCGC
>JBBPMG010000235.1:0-33914 GCA_038090195.1 Boletellus deceptivus
TGGAGTAGACTGATCTGCGGTTCCAATCGTCTGCTGTGATGGCGTTGCAGGAGGCTGCGGAGGCGTATCTTGTTTCGTTGTTTGAGGACACGAATCTTGCTGCGATTCATGCCAAGCGTGTTACCATTCAGCCCAAGGATCTCGCTCTCGCCAGGCGGTTGCGTGGCGAGCGTTCCTAGATACTTTAATTCTATCTTATGTCGAGTCTGCTGTATCATCATTGTATTCTACGCTCATGAATCTCCATTGTCTGCCTGACTGGCAGGAGAGCCCATAATCATACGTTGGTGTCTGGTAATTTGGCCTGGATGCTACTCGTCGATTATGTCGAGGACCGAGATCAGAGCTACCTTGGGCTTCATGACGATTAGTTCGGATGGCTGCCCATTTTCCCTGGCGCTGGCGCCGACCTTTATTCGCTGCATTAACCCCAAGTCAGTTGCGCACAATACACCTTCCTGACTGCCTTCTCCCCCTTGGACCCTCTCTCCACTATCGTATGAGTCTTCCATCTGCTTGTCGTCAAATGCCGTGTCAGGCCACACGACCAACACTTCAAAATCCTCGGAAATCACCCCCACACCAATAACTTTATTCACTTGTCCAGCAAGCGAAACGAAGTGGTGGACCTTGTCTGCGAACTTTGCCCAGAGCATGGATGTGACATCGGCTTTGGACGTGGTGCAGCCTGCTGCTGATAGGATGTCGCAGAAACTTGAGACGATGGACGTATCGATAGCTTGCGCAACTTCGGGATCACTGATGCAAGCAGGCAGTGTATATGCGCGTGTGAGCGCCCGCCAATTCCCAGAGATAGCTTGCCCCTCTGTCGAGAAAAAGTGGTGTGTGCATGCGTCAATGTGGTTTTGCGACCCATTGAAACCACTTCCTCACCCTTTTCCCGCATCCTCTGGTATATCGCATCGATGTAGATGTTGTGTGACTGCTCTTCTTGTCCCATGCTCCACGGCGACGCTACCCAGTACAATGCGTATATCAGATAGGCCCGAAAAGCCATTTCGACCAGGATAGGATTGTCTTTATGCCTCCTCGTCGCCAACAGCTGCATGAGCCTTGTGCCCAAGCTCTCCGAGGCCCTTGTCTGTTCAATATCCTCCATGATTGGTTGGTCTGTCCGTGGTGTCTCGAATGCAAAGTTCTCCACCGCCCACTCAGCTATATACGCGGTGTTCTGTTGCACCTCTTCGTTCAGCTTCCGCAGCATGTTGACAACTTCCGCACCAGAGAACGTGTCCACTGTCGTGAGAAACTTCTGGGCACTTTGCAGTTCTGATGTGCGCTGCTCGAGGGTTGCTTTCAGCGAATGATACTTGTTCCTGAGCGTGCTGTACTCGTTCTTGTGTAATTCATATTTTTCCCTGATTGCGGCGCGATCTTCTTCCAGTGCTTGCTTTTGCTCCAGCGCAGACTGGTGCTCTTGACGCACTCCGTCAAGCTTCTTCTGTTGCTCCTCGTATTGCAATTTGAGGGCCGTATAGGTGTCGTCGATCTGTCTCCTTTGCTCTAGGGCAAGCTGTCGCTCGTGGCGGGCAACAGCAAGCTTCCTTGATCTCTCCTCGTAGCGACGTTGAAGAGTCGCATGAGCGTCCGCGAGGGCCTTCTTCTGCTCGAGTATCGTTCGATATTCGTGTTGAAGAACACTTAACTCCTGTGGTTGCGCCTCGTAAAGGCCTTGGGAACCTGTGGATGCAGGCCCACTTGGTTCCACACTTTTGACGTTTACAGGCTGAGGGAGGCGGATGTCTTGGTTTTCTTTCAGTGATGGATAACGTAGACCACGTAGAGTGTCCCGCCGGCCGTCAGTACGATCCTCGCCATAGTCATACCGACGCCGATCCTGCTCTTCGGGTGGTCTGGGCTGCACGTACATGTAGCATTTGAGTATCTGAGTCCAATTTGAACGTTTCCCTACCTCGTCTCTCGTCTTGGATCCTTCACCTTCTCCTGAATGAATAGGTTCGTGGTCCTTGCTGGTAGGCGCGGCTGATTTTCCCACTTGTTCCGGGACACGTGGTTCCACATCCATTCGTCCCTGTGTGTCGGGAGGAAGCCACGAATGAGATAGCGAGCGGCCTGAGGCAGCCGCGTTTTGCACAGTGGAGAAGGCAGTACCCCGCACAGACACCGACGACTCGGGCGATGGAATAGCAGAGGGTCCCACACTCTTGTCGTATATCGTGAGCGATTACCTCCTCTCGCGCCGACTGCAGTGCACACCATACCTCTCGCGAACGACGTGGGGCGGGCACTGGCCCGACAGTGTCTCGGCCCCTGCGAGGGGTATCGTCGTTGTGGTGAAGTAGCCGTGTAGGCATGGAAGCTATTGACTTGACGATGCGCCTAAGGAGTTTGCACATCCGAAAGCAACATGCAGAAAGCTTTGAAAAAGAGGCGGCCTGAGAGTGATAAGGCAAGTGGGCAATGGGCCAGGCGTAGGAAGGGCTCACGACGGTCTTTCATACATCAGCCTGCAGGCAGCCGAAGCGCTGCTTGAGGTTATCTGCGCCGATCTGCATCATGGCCTCCTCGAGGGTACCTTGGGCTAGCTGTGCGGGCGTTGCCGAACAAGACCTGAACTCGACAACTATGTTCGACAGACACCAAAGGACGTCTTGCGACATGATCTCTTCGAGGCGCGAGTTTGACTTCGTGGCCGGCGCGGGACGGGATGACCCTGCAGATAAGCCGGGGCAACCCAACATGCAGCAGGTCGACCGCATGCCCCTGCTTCTCGACTTCTCGATACCGTCTTGGGGCGATGATCCCTGACATCAACTGGATATAAGCTGCGCCCAGTGGGTTCCAGAACTTTCAGCTTCACGACTCCCAGTCACTCCCCTCTAAACCGTGGGCAAGCCATGCCGCTCGAGCGAAAGCCATACGCCGGATTGTCCCGTCAGCTTGTTCTTGCCTTTGACGTCGGCACCACGTACAGTGGTATCTCGTATTGCATCCTCCAGCCGGGGGAAATACCTCAGCCCCAGGGCGTGATGAGGTCACTTTACCGCTTCTCGTCGTTCGTCCCGTCTTGACTATTTGTGCCAGATACCCCAAACAAGGACAAGTTGGCGATCTCAAGGTCCCGTCTGTCATGTATTATGACTCCGAGGGGAGTTTTAAAGCAGCGGGTTACGAGGCTCTCACGGATGAAACAACCGATGCAGCAGCGACCCATGGATGGGTCAAGCTGGAATGGTCAGTCACTATGATCGAGGCGCTCCTATAAATTCCTTCACACGTTGTGTCAGGTGGAAACTCCACCTCCGTCCAAAGCATCTCTTATCCACGCACATCACAGATGACGACATCCCACCCCTGCCAAGAGGCAAATCTGTGGTCGATGTTCTGAAAGATTTCATCAAGTACCTTTTCCAGTGCGCTGAGACGTACATCCAGGAGTCTTACCCCAGATACATATGGCTGTCGGTCAAGGACGACATTCAGTTCATCTTTACTCATCCAAATGGATGGGAGGGTGCCCAACAGCAACAGATTCGACGTGCAATTGAGCTTGCTGGACTGGTTCCTAGCACTCGTGACGGACATGCCCGTGTACGTTTTCTGACGGAGGGCGAAGCAGGACTTCACTTTTGCATCTGGGACCTGTTCACATCAGGGATGCCCGATCAAGGGAAATATCCTCAGGGCCAGGGAGTCGTCGTCATTGACGCCGGTGGAGGCACTCTCGACTTGAGCATGTATTCGATGCAGTTTGGTCCGACGAGCTTTGAGGAGATTGCACCAGCAGAGTGTGAGCACACAGCGCTGTTCTTCCTGCGACTGCGTTACATGGCTGCCTTCAGGCCGCCTTCAAGGTTCAGTCTTTGTTACACGCAGAGCAAGAGAGTTACTGCAGAGTAGGCCGTTTTCTCACTATCTTGTCAGTACGCTGACGAGCTCGAGGAAGAAAAGCTCCAGGGGTCGCGATATTCTAGCCCAGAGATGATAGACGACATCACGAACACATTTGACCAGACAACCAAGTTACACATTTCCAACACCGAACAGCCAGCTTATATCAAAGTGGGAAGTCTCCGTGAGAACGATCTTGGCCATGACATTAAGGGTGGAAGATTGAGACTTTCGGGGTAAGGAACTCTGTCCGACAGCAGCGCATCCGTGATGACCGGTTGCTACCTTGCTAGCCAAGAGGTTACCAAGCTTTTTGACGATTCCATCAGTGCTGTGATCGGCGCGTTTGAGCAGCAGCGCAAGTACGTGACCATGCCCATCACCGTGAGTACTTCATTCCGGATCTAAATATAGTCCCGTGGCTCACACTTGGCCTCAGATGGCGTTTCTCATTGGGGGATTCGGAGCGAGCGATTGGTTCTGGTCACAACTCGAGTCATATTTCAAGTCACAGGGTATCGAACTTTCCCGTCCAAGCAGAGTGTATGTATGCGCGTTCTCTGAGTTGATGCAGGCGAATTTCGTTAAACGAGTTACGGACAAATTGTAGCCACAAAGCTGTACCCGATGGTGCGCTTTCGTTCCTTGTTGACCATCTAGTGAGATCTCGTGTCGCACGGGCGACATACGGGACAATGTATTCAGCCTATGTTGACGAGAAGAATGCCGAGCACGCTTCCAGGAAAGGAACCTGGTATCAGAGTGCATGTGGAAGGCTTATGGTTCCTGACGCGTTCAAAGGAATTCTACAAAAAGTTGGTTTCTATCCGCTCGTTGATTGACGTTCGGCGCTTACAATGTGGCATTTCCTGGGCAGGGTGTTCAAGCCAACGAACAAATGGAATTCCGTTGTGCCTTTTTCTTCCTTGGAGCAACACGGTCTCAGTTTGGTACCGAGAGGCTACCCATCTGGTGCTACAGAGGCGCGTTGCCAGATCCCCAATGGCTTGATCGTGACAAGGGCGAGTGTCTCTTCACGTCTATAGCCGCACCCTGAACCGACACCTTTTAGACTCATTCTCGACCCTCTGCACTGTCCGCTTTGATCTGCAGGAGGCGGCGAAAACATTGACGCCAAGAAGAAAGCTGTCAGGCCAGGGCTTTTTCTACGCTGTTGCCATTGATGTGATTATTTCTTTCGGAAGTACGGAGTTTAGCGCTCAGGTCGCTTGGAAGGTGAATGTAAGTTGCCGGAAACGGCGATATCTTTGCAATTTCCTAATGAGCCATCGTGATTTTTGCCAGGGTGTCGAGACCAGGTGGGCTATGCGCCGACGACTTCGGTTCCTTGTCCAGCCCTGACTTGGTGTGACAGGTGTCCAGCGGTGATGATATACGATGAAACTTGCTAAACTTGGTGCAAAGGTTAGCCGATACTGAATGGGTGTCGATGGCCGTAGACTGGCAGTCCACTGAAGAGAGTCGTGTTCAGTACTGTAAACTTTGCTGGTCGCTCCGAGCCGTTGTCACCGGCGCGACCGCGCGGGCAGTGTACAAGCAGTGTGACTACTCCTAGCAGTAGCATTGTTCAGTTCAGTACTATAATACTGGCAGACAGGCACCGCCCCCCGCATTGACTTTATTCGGAAGCTACAAGCCAAGCTCTGGGAAATGGGCTGGTCGCTTGCTACGACCAGGTTGTTTGGCAGTGCTGAATTGCCAGGTACTCAAATCTGCCGATGCGACCTGGTGGCTGGTCGCTTGATCGGCGCTCAGCGCTCAGCGCCCAAGAAATTTTACGTTCGCGGGCCACCACGTTGCTGTGTACTGCTAGTATTCGAGACAGACGTTCCGACCCGGTCCATTCAAAGGTGTGCTTTATTTAGTGATTCTTGGATGTATTTATATTCCCAGAAGTGCGGGGCGTGTCTCGGTCGGTCTCATATCCGCTGTTGTGGAGAAGAAGCTGATCTGCTCTCGTCCGTGACGTTAGTCCTTCTCGGTTGCACAACGCCGTGAATACTTACGCAGAGGCTGTGGTCGGCCTGACGGATCAAAGAACCCGCCAACGGCATTCCCACCGCCACTCGCACATCGTACCAGTCGGCCTCGGCACAATGTCAGCCATGGCGCTGCAGTGGTTACGTGTCAATGAGCAACCCCCGAGGCGACCGTATGGTTTCCATCGCGAGACTGTCCGCTTTGGTTCGTTGCGGGCGTCCCTCTCAGCGTCGTGGCGGGTTCTCCGGGACTATAAGTAGGCGATCGATGTATCCAGTCCGACCAAGCCAACATGCCCCGACCCGCGTTCGCCTTCCTGTCTGCCGTCCTCGCAGCGGCGCCCTTTGTGGCCGCCGCGCAATCGGGCTGCAAGTGCACCGCTTACGACTCATGCTGGCCATCGCAGTCTGAGTGGGCTGCGTTGTCTGCTCAACTCACGCAACCCGTCTTCAATGTCGTCCCGCCCGGTTACTACTGCCACGACCCCAACTACAATGCACAGTTGTGCGCCTATGCACAGGCGAACCACCAGGATGCACTCTGGATTGCAGATCAACCTGGCGCCGCCCAGGAAGACAGCGTGCAGTTCAATGCAACCTCGTGGTGCTATGTCGTTGACTCACGGACGAACCCCTGTGGTCAAGGCCGCGTTCCTTCCGTCGGCATAAATGCTACCTCGGTACAGGACTTGCAAGCCGCGCTCGCATTTGCCGCACAGTACAACTTGAAGGTGCACGTCAAGAACACGGGGTAAGTGCCGGCTCGTCTAGTTTGACGCTTCTCGAGACCGACGATGATCGCAGGCATGATTTCCTTGGGCGCGGTTTCGGCCCTGGCTCATTGATGATCTGGACACATTACTGGAAGGGGGCTGCCTTCTCTGCCGATTACACCTATGCTGGCGGACAGTCGTCTGGTATCCCAGGTATTATTTTTTTATGCACATTTTTTTGTTCCTCAGCTAATTGTCCAATTTATGTACAGCGGTCACTGTCTCGCCCGGTACACAGTGGTTCGAGGCGTACGAATTCGCATCTGCCAACGGCTTCACAATTGCAGGTGGCATTGGTCCCAACGCTTCAGTGGGTGCCGGCGGTGGTTGGCCAATGGGTGCTGGTCACAATATCATGTCCCCTGCCCTTGACCTAGGTGTGTACCTCTCTGCTCCGTAACTGGTCGGCTATTGATGTTGATATCGCTGTTCAGGCGCCGACAATGTCATCGAAGTGGCAGTTGTCTTGCCTAATGGGACTCATGTTACCGCGAACACCTATCAGAACGTCGATTTGTTCTGGGCGATTCGCGGTGGCGGAGGACCATCGTTTGGCATTGCAACTGCGATGACGTACAAAGTCTATGCTCAGTTTCCTGTCTACGCGTCATTCTTCGAGGCAACGACCAACAGTTCGGTTGCTTTCGTTAACCTTCTTAATTCGTTCCACGCTGCATTGCCCTCCCTCGCGGAAGCAGGATGGTCCGGATACTACCCCTTCAATACAGCCAACTACCTCGCTCTCATGTACCTTCTCCCGAATGGTACTACAGAGATCGGGAATGCCACACTCGGCACTTGGATCAACGAGGCCAAACAAATTTCTGGTGTTACCATCAAGACAGATGTAACGGCGACGTACAGTAGCTTTGAAGCCTGGCTGGTTTCCAACATCCTGGATCCTGTGGACGTCGTCGGATTCAACTACGATGGAGCAACCGCGCTTGGCGTTGGTGCAGCAACTGCCTCTTGGCTTCTGCCTACCGATGTGTTCTCAAACACGACTGCGTCCAACCAGCTCTCTCAGGCGATGGCTAAAATGAGTGGTGGTATCGGACAGTACGTGCTTTGCCATGCAGAGTCGAGCTGATTATGGATATCCTACAGACATGTTGGCGGTGGCGTGGTCTCAACTCACCCTGGGGATTATAACGCTATACATCCAGCTTGGCGCAACACACTCGTCGATTTCGTGACTTTTGCGGAATGGCAAGATGGAACGACGCCGACTGAACTTCAGGCTATCTTGCAAAACTTGACGGACTCGCTGGCGCCTGTCCGTGCACTGACGCAGGACCCACAGCAATACTTGAACGAGGTAGGCATGACGCCGCTCTTCGATGAGGCATTCATACTGACCGTGTTGTTATGACAGCCGGACCGGCTTGTGTCCAACTTTACTCAGGCCAATTGGGGCTCCAACTACCCTCGGTTGTTATCCATCAAGCAAGAGATTGACCCAGACAACATGCTGCTCGTCTTCCAGGGTGTGAACTCTGAAAACTGGGATTCTGAGCAGATATGCCCTTTGTGATCTAGGACGCTCGCATGACGGACTCGAGTCAATTTGCATTAATTAATTACTGATTTATTATCTTGCATGATCATTCAAGCTGGGTTGGCACACATACTTTGCCTACGTCTATATATTTGTAGATAGCATTGGTCTTTATTAAACGATATTATTCGTTGCTCTTCGAGACATTTGTGTGCTCAAGTTTCCAGCCAGGAGGCCAAAGCCTGCTGGGGGTGGGGTACGTATGTGAGAGAGAAACCGACATGAGCTGTCGGAGCTGTATGCTGCGTTCGTCGGATGCCCTTCTCCGCCTGTTGACTAGGACAGTATATGAGGGACATGTAAAGGAGCGGGTGGGAGGTGTGGTTTCGGGCTTGCAGAGCTCTCATCAAGGGGCTCAACCGCGACCCCAACCGTTGCCCCTCCAGGGCCGTTTAGATGGAGTACCAGCTGTAACGGTCAAGGGGAGTACAAAGGCGCGGCGCGGGCTTCTTATCAGCGAAGCCATTGTGCAAAAGCACGATCCAACGGGCCAGCCTGGCAATCAGGGTCCTTTCGGGCACCCAACGGCGCTTTGGCGTCCCCTTGGCGAAACCCAAGTCCCCATGAGCAGCGAGATTACTCATCAGGCTGATGATTCAGTCCGGGGGCCCCCGGGCCGCGATCAGTTCCAGTGCGCTTAGTCAGCATCTGTTCTCTGCCTTCTTGTCATCTGAGTAACCCACCTCCCTCCTGTCGTTTTCCCCACTGCTTTCGCTCCTTCCTTTGGTACATGTCTGCATATGAAACTAATGCTTCGTCCTGAATGGCGGCTCTGGCCCATCTCCACATTTCTTGGCCTGCTGGACCTCAAGACTGGTGTCACGATTGCACTCTTATTCGCGGTGCGTCGTCTGTCCTTGCCCATCCCATCCTTTCCGTTTGTCTCCCGACAATATGGGGGAGGGCGGCGCGTCGCATTGCATGAGTGCTCAATGTGTCATTAGCTTTTTAACAAGGTCGCAGGCGTCTACGGGCTCATTTCGGTGTTGGCTGGCGCCGGAGGCTCTTTTGCACAACTCAGCCTGTATTTGTACTCGCTCCTCGGTCTCCTTGCGCTTGGGTGGGGGCTCAGGGCGGTCAAAGAAGTGAGTCTCCCACTCCTCGATGACAGCGTCTTGGCCGTTTGTAGGGGGTGTTTTTTTTTGGTGGTGTCTGGTTCAGGTTCCCGTTCATCCCTTGTTGATCATGTTCGTTGTAGGAAAATGCGAAGCAGACGCTCTATTTTGCACATTTTTTCTTTGTCGATCATGTGTTCTCAACGGCCTGGACGCTCTTCTTTGCTGTCGTGTGGTGGGCATACACGCCACACGACGGCAGGCGGGTGGCCAACTCGGCCGCGCAGGAGGCGATACGACTCGGTGCTGGGGTGAATCACACGATGACTGATGCGCAGCTAGCCGTGGCAGCCAACACCCTGTGGCACGAAGAAAAAGGCGTCGCAGCTGCGGTGATCGTTCTATCTTGGCTTGCCAAGGTGAGTTGCGAATTCACGTTAAAAAGAAACGTAAGCGTCCGGTTTTGACGACTTGTTGGCCGTGGACGCTGCCATAGATATACTTTGCGCTCCTGCTCTACTCGTACGCGACCCATCTGCGTAGGGGCACGTTCAGCGCGATCCGGAATTGGCGTTTGCATTCCTCGGAGCCCGCTGGCTACAGTCCGGTGTTCATGGAAGAGGAGGACGACAACGAGGAGTTCTACATGTCTTCTTTGGGAACACATCATCCCAATGGGACTTCGTCGCATCTACCTGACTTTGTGGCGCCAGGAAGGAACGGACGTCACTCCGTGAGACAGAGCCGAAGCTCTCTAGCAAAGATCACTATACCCGTGCAGGGGAACGGGGAGGTTCTCTTCGAGGGAAACGGTCGATAATACCATCTTAACAACACCCTAACATGTCATGCGGAACCATATTTTACTCAGTTGCTTTTCTCTGGCTGTTGCAGGCGGATGACTTGTGACACGTACTCGAGAGTAGCAATATCAAAGGATATATTTTCTAGCTAATGTCAGCTGACTCGCGCTCTCTTCGCTACTGGCACTCGTTGGTCCTTTGGCTGTGCAATAACCCCATTGGTCTTGTTACCGTATCTTTTCTCGATTTCTTCAACCCATTTACCACCCTCTGCGCCGTTGAATAGCCATACATGACTAGAGCTAGGTCAGCGTGCTGATCAAAGTGGCGAGCACGATGTGTCACGTCACCTTCCTCGGACTCTCGTAGGCTCTGCCCGGCCAATCATTTGACCAGATGTTCTCTTTCCATTTGCCAGAGTGCGAAGCATATTGAGTCCACCTTGCACATTTGGAGGTGGTGGAAGATCCCATTGTAGTTGCTCGCATAGATGATTCACGATTTCATCCGCGTGTCCGAGGAGGACAATCTGAGGAAGACGCGTGCTCTTATTTCGGGTCAAGCAGCAGGAACATGGATCGTACATCAGGATTGATGTGCTTTACCGGAGTCTTGTTGATGAGGATCTAGCAAGAGAAATGGCTTGTAGCACGTCAATGTGTCCTTGAGGATCTTGTCCACTGACCTGTGGTACGGAATGTGGCAACTGAGCTGTATCATGGGCCGTCAGCGGATTGGGACGATAGATACATAGTCAAACGTACACAAGATTTCGGATACAGGCGAAACCTTCAGGGACGTGCCGATGACAAGCAAGAGGTCAACCTTGTCTCGGTCATCCAACAGCGCATGATCAAAGTCGTCCGTGAGTTTCTCTCCGAAGAACGTAATGTCAGGCTGCAAGGGTCGAAAAGTGGACTCAGGGCTCATGTTTCTCTCACAGTATAGAATAGCATGCCTTCATCACGCCGACAGGTAGATCGTCACTTTCATCACTGTCGTCATCCCATTCGTTCCTTTTCTTCCGCTTTTTCTTTACAGATTTGCTTTTTCGCGCTTCCGCAGCCTTGTGCACCTCCAAGCATGCTTTGCAATATGGGACACGCTGATCGAGGATTTCGCGCTCAATTTCGATTCCTGGGACCTTGATTCGACATTGCAGACACGTAGCCGTTTTAAAAGAGCCGTGACATTGCAAAACACGCGAGATGCCCGCGATGGACTCGAGCGTGTCAATGTTTTGCGTGTAGTTCTGTGGGGATTTCGGCCAGTCGTGATGTGTTAGAGTGTGGAAACCTAAATCAAACACGCGATGTACGCACCCGAAGGAGCTAAAATGCCCATGGCATGGAATTCGTGAGGAACACACATTAACATTAGCAAGAACGGCACCTTGTTTTTGTCCTCCAGAAGCTTGATGAATCGGTGACAAGGAGAGGGTATAAAATTAAATGGATATATTTGACTTGGGTATTATCGTCAGGACTTGGTGTTCGTGCCACCGAGTGGACTGCACCTTGCAAAAGAGCTTTGCGAAAAGTATCGGTGACCAACTGCTGGGAACTTGGATTGAAACGTAACTTACTAGAAAACTAGATGAGTGACGCGTCATGATGGATGAGAGGTTAGATCAGCGCGAGGAAGGAACAGCGGTATTACCTTTCGGATTCTCTTTGAAATAGTGGATGTCAAACCTTGAGTTATGTTAGAGAGGCAGGTTTAATCCTAGCGAACGGGCAACGAACATTTGTTGGGGGTCGTCCAAGTCATATTGACCACTTTCCTTTAGTGTTGCATATAGACCGTTGCGGGAGCGAAAGTCCGGAATTCCACAAGAGACACCTGACAAATTTCAGAAAAACATATGTAGCATCCGAGAGTGAGGCCACATACTAATTCCCGCACCAGTCAGTACCATAATGCGCTTCGAGCTACCTATGAGAGAGATAGCGTCAGAAATCGTGTTGTATTGAGCAAGCTTTTCTCTGAGGTGCAATCTGGCCGATCAAGTTGAGTTCTGTCTAGAAGCTTTGGCGTCATGCTGGTATCTGACTCACTCTCTTGACATTGCCACTCTAAGAAAATACAGTAGCGTCTTTAGACGTTTATTTCGAAGTTCTGAACACTACATGGAATGCTGAAATGAACGAACGTGGAGAAGGTGAAGATGACACACTAGGCTAATGCCAAATGCAAACAGCAGTTTGACAACAGGTATGTTTTGGACGAAGACGTATTCTCGAATAAATGAACTCATCCCTAGCTATGATCAATCCCTCAACCGCGGTGATCAAATGAAGTGCCTACCACGTTCCTTGAGATGGTACATCATTTTTCGGATCTCGTCTTTGGTCCAAGCCTGGGCCGCTGAAGAATACTATGAGCATTACGACAGTGTCAACTGGCGAGTGCAATGGCAAGAGAAATAGTTTCAATCTACAATTATCACATCTACCCACCTTCATCCTTCAAGGCGCGGATCTCAGAGAGGTCAACATCACCATCCTCAAGTTCTGCGGCGCCGACTGCCCCAGAAGACGTGGTTTGTTCGTGCACAATGAGAGAAAGATCCTCCGTGTCTGATGCTTCTGAATCACTGTCGAGCTCGGTCATTTCAGCGCAAACATCCTCGCTAAGTCCCTCTAAGAGGTCCTCCATAGTATCCGAGTCCGCCTCGACGTCCTCTGCGGCGCCGAGAAACGCACGAAGCTGTAGTGCGTGTATTGGGGCCAGCTGTTTGGATTTTGCGTCCACATCTTGGCTTGAGGGTTTGTGCGGTTCTCGGCCACTCAGCATCCGTTTGTGGGTGATGGTCGGAGTGTTACTTAAACTTGGTGGCACTTTGTATCATCAATCAAAGCGACTCACGTGACCCTATCCATAGACCACGTGATTTGTACGTTGTAAGATTTAAGATCCCAGCGTACTTTTTGCTCGTCAGCCACTATGCCCGAGCAGAAGATGGTCTTCTCATGTTCATTTTCCTCAAATGATTTCAGTGTATCTGATCCATCTACCTCTCCGCAGAGCTCCCATAGGTTCACTTCCCCACGCCGGATTGGATGTCAAGACACACCTGCTGAGCTGGTTTCGAGACGGCCCATCTTACCCCTGGAGCTAATCGAATACATTGTCGGACTTTTTTATCGCCGATATCACACATTTCGCGCTCTGCGGGCCGTATCATTGGCCAGCTCTCAGCTTCGGGTGATCGCCATACGAAGGTATATGATCTCTTTAGATATCCATTCCGCAAGGCAGCTCGTTTCCTTGTTGAAAATGCATATGTCCATGTCGCCGGGGAGTGGTGTCGCTACTCGGAAACGCGTAGGTTTTAACTGGGTGAAGTAAGCTGGGTGCATATGTATTGCATATGACGTCCTTTTTAGCTTGTTTCATGCAGGAGTTTGACTGCACAGTGTGGTACTCTCGCAAATGCACCTTGGAGACCGAGTATTATGAGCGGCTTGCGGTTTCTTCGTATCTCTTTCGCAGCGGAGGTCAAGTCAACACAGAAAACGCGCCTGATGCAAATATTCGGGGACCCCTTGATAAACTCACCGATGGCCCACCTCACCTCGCTAGCGCTCACAGAGTTATGGCGCATCGATGTCTTTCTTCTGAAATTAGTGTCCAGGAGTTTTCCGGGATTGAAATCCCTTCACCTTAGCTGCTCGGAGCACCTTGACGTGTCTTGTTGTTGGGCTTGCTTTGAAGATAGCTCCTCGTTGGTCACCCATTCACCCATACCTAACCATTTCCCGACGGTGGCGTCATTAACAGTATGTATCTCCACTTGCTACCTTTTGATCACCGCAACGTTCTTGCAGAATGAATTTGTAAAGGCACTGAAACCACTTACCGAACTAACTGACCTCCACTTGGGGATCTTTCTCTCGGATGAAGAGATGCTTGAAAATCATATCGATCATTGCAATAATTTAAGAGCTTATTCGTGCGTTTCTTGCACCTCCTTTGGTCAGAATCGCGGTCTGGCACACACGGGAACCGTCCTTAGTCAAAAAGAAGCCCTGAGCATCGCAGATCTCGAGCACGTGTCCTACAGGGAAGACGAAGAAGATCCGGATGATTGGACTACCGCAGGAAGCAAGCCACTTGCCAATGACGAGTTGCTGCCCTTTCCTCATGGCCCCGAACTGTGCCCAATCTGTTCGATCATGGTTTCGATCCCCGACGTGCGTACACGCGAACTCGAAGCAAGCTTAGCACTCGCTCAGAAGCTTAGATCCCTCACAACGATTGGCTGGAGTTCGTTTTTCGTACGGACGCTCCCCTGCGACAAAAAGAGAATCGGGGACTGGCAGAGAGCGACTAAGACGTATGTCCTTCGTCGTGGTGGAAGAGTGCGAGTGAGAAGGCGGCCCTGGGACCAGGTGGGGTCCCCATACAAACACTATCCTCAGGGTTAGTAGTCTGTCGCAGTCCCTATTGTCCCCGGATCTTACGCGGCGCGATGCCCTGTTTCTTGTTATCTTGCGGTTGTGTAGCGATGACTGTGTAGCAATGATAGATAAAGTTGGCTGTCAATGCGGCTCGAATTGTTACAAACGTTGTCAAATACCGAAACTCCATTTTTTGGTCATTGCCAACGTCTCAAAGGTGGACATCGTCGTGGAAGAACAATAGGATGATGATGATAACGGAGCGACTCGGCGATGGTTCCGCTCCGATTACGAAGATAATGGTCCACGGATTCGTTTGAGTTTGACAGCAGACCACAGAACAATGGTGGTATAAATACTTCAGACTCTCCTTCGTGGTAAGAGGCACATCCCCCCGTCCAACACGACTGCTTCCCTTCCTCGTCAGCATCGTTAATTTTATTCTTCCGCCTCTGATCCCCTCGCCTCCGTAATCTCTCACTTGCTCAGCAGTCAATATGCCATCCGACTCCGTAACTCAGGTCAATTCCAAGACGGCAGAGTTTGCGCACCTTTTCGACCTCTTTGACCGCATTGCTGTGCGACGCATGCATTCTCCGAGTGGGGAAACCAGCGGACTCATCTCCCCAGATGATATCGCCTGTGTCCCGGCAGAGTTCGCACCCGTGCTCAAGAACTTATCCACGATCCTCTCCTTGCGTGCTGATGCCCGACGCGCCAAAACCACGTCCACGATTGACGCGCGCAATGACAACGTCATCGTCGCCGACGCCCCGATAGGTGTGGCCCAAAGCCGAATGCCACGTGCTGAGACGAAGAAACCAGCCAAAGAGGACGCCGATCGCGCGGCGTTTCCGCTCGGTGGACGGTATCCGTTCACGTTCAAGCTCATGTTGCACAAGTTGTACGACCTGGACGAGTGGGCAGAGAAGGTTAGGAGGGTGGTGGAGACGTCTAGGTCGCAGTTCAAACCTCTGGCAGAGCGTGCTCAGAACGCGATCAGCATCAGTCTCACGGCCAACATCCAGGAGAGCGCAGAGAAAAGTAGTGTCCACCCTGCCCTCAGTACTTCTGCCGAGTTTAAGCCACCGAGTACGATGGGTCCGTACTCGGAAGGGGTTCTCTCCAGGCCAGTAACCAGCCGCGTTTTGAAGAAGAGATGCATAAGGCGGAGGAAGTCTATCAGTGGTCCGATGTCAAGCGGCATATGGGTGTACGATGCAGCCGTCTCAGCCACAGAAGTCCCTGGCCCTCGCCCCGCGATGAAAGACACCCTTTCTGGGTGCAAAAATGCATGCAATGGGGTGGTCGAAAATCGTCATTCCATGATTGTTTGGGAGGCAGCGCAAACTCGCGGTACCGCCAGACGTGGTGACGAGATTACTGTTTCTCTGCTTAAAGAGGAAGCCGCTCTGTCCTTCTCCATGAATCCATCATTACTCACGTCAGGGAAGCCAATGCAGGAGGTCATCGGAGCAGAGAGCGTCGCTAAGGGGCGCAAGTCAACCATCACTACTTCCGCCTCCAAGTCATGCAAAATGGTCACAATCAAGCGTCCTTTGTGCATCTCGAATCTTCCGACAAAGACGAAGTATCGAACCCGTAGCACGAGACTTTAGCAGGGATACTCGTTGAATGAGGAGCCAATCCTTGAATGCCATATTTCAACCTACACTAACATGAAAGAAGATTTATTGTCAATATTTATTTCCTCTGTTGTATTTAGCACTTGCCCTCCGTGTCTTATTATTGGATCTATATATCATACCCGATAAACTTCTGGCGCGGTTTATCCTCGCAAGCTTTAGCAAATTCCTGTGTGTGACTGCAGCCAGTGGGGAGGTGGTCATCAAAACCACGGTTTCTTCAGCGACTAGTCTTGTGTTTCATAACGACAGCGCTGATGGCTCGGACATCGCTGTCATCAATGTCTGAGGCCAACTGCCTCGTGCCACCAAACTACCATCGGTGCCACAGTAAATAGGAAAGCACCCCGCCCGGGCTAGCTGGCTCGCGAAACCTTTGCTCACCTAGACGTTACATGCCAGGAGCCGTATGAGTACCATCCAGCTCAGAATTTCAAGGGAGGGAGGCATAAAGGTTGCTTGCTACGGAACCAGGAGCAGCTTCCCTGGTGCCGGTGAGGCCTCGACGTCCCAAATTGCGCACAGGCAAAGAGTGGAAAATATCACGCATCCAGATGCCGATGACTCCATTGAAACCATCAATTGTAGATGGTCGATATCTCATTCACGTTCGAGCCTACGCGCAATTTAATCATCCACGGGGGCTCGATGTTGCGACGTTCAGAAGTAGAGACTATGTCAGTAGTAATGTCGAAGGCTGCAGTGCACTGAAGTTATTGGCACCTTATGTTATGTAGTAATGGGTTACCCAGGGTAACCCAATTCGCAAGTTTTCTATCTATGTGGTGTATATATCTTGAACGAGGCTTCGACGAAACGTCGGTATATCAAGGAAGCAAGAATAAAGGAAATAGTAAACGAGTTGAAGGATCTCGGGCTTGTATGATAGTTTTTCGCATAAAGACGGTGGTGAAGTCTCACTGCTCTAGATCTTTACGATATGACCACTGAGTCGGGTCGGAAGCACCAATTATTGATTTGTCCGCAGCCAGGCATGAATTCTTGGTCATGGGACAGAGCTTAGCGTAGGTCGAGGTAGCTGTAGGAACCAAACGGATCAACTTATCGATCCAGGAGTGTCGCCGTTGTTAGATCCAGGGTTGCTTGCGCGGTTTTCCACAGGGGACATTGCTTTGCTGCATAATGCACTGCGTTTGCGGAGAGAGGACCCATAGAAAAATAATAACTGCGTTCGTGGTTAAGCGGCAATAAAGGGAGCCGTAATATCTGAGCTCACGAATGGAATGGGGACGATGACGAGCGCTATGCCTGCGAATATGGTATTGGACCACTTGTAGGTGAGTTCCATGAACATATCACTCGCAAAGAGCGGGAAGATAAAGCTACCCATGTTACCTATAAATATGTTGAGGAATATGAGCTCGGGATCTCCCTGGAAAACGTTGGACATACGGGACAAGCTTTGCCCCGCCAAAGCAGAAGACGCATAAAGGCCATAACTAGCGACAGAATCAGAAACTTCGTCGAATCAAACCAAGACAGCAAGCCAACCAGTCAGCCAAATACAGGAAGACGACCAAGTAGGCGACGAATGCACCAAACATGAAGATCTGGAAATGGTTAGAGTAGGTTCTGTATAACGACGAATGACAAGCCTACTGTCAAGGCAGTAACTGGCCAGATCCAGTGGAATTGGGACGACGCAGTCCACGCAAACATGAACATTACCAAGGGAAACAGAACCGCGACCAGACAGGTCAGGTACAATCTAGCTTCCGGGCCTTTGCGCGTGACATTTTGCCTGCAGGTCATCCTTGAGAGCCAAACTATATGTGTGGACGACGACGACCCTACCGGTACAATTTCTCTTGATACACGTTTGCACCCATGCCTATGAGAGCACCGACGCTATGATACGTATTGACATTTTTGGGCTGAGTGGTATGGTAGTAAGCGCTCACATGATGGTGGTGTACACCATCCCGCTTTGGCCGTCATTAAACCCGTATAGCGACTTGAAAAGGGGCGAAACAGAACTAGAGATCCCAAGTAGCAGTGCAACATACAGAGAAACGACATATTACTTACTTGATCAAGCAGTATAGAACGCCCCACATAAAGAATACCCAAAGCTGTAAGAACAATGTCATTAGATCATCAACCTATCTAGATGTGCTGGTTCCTTCCTCTCACACTTATGCTCGTGGCTATTGGCTCAGTAAGCAGAACCTCTGTGGATGCCATTGAGGATATAGTGCTCTGTTAATATACAAGTACTCACGAATTGGGCGGGTGCAAGATATCCACACAAGCTCGCACAGTGTTGGTTGTGTTTCCTCCACTCGTGCACGATACCTTGAATCCCCAGTTGCCTGCCTCGTTCTCTGGGCGAGATGTCGCAAGATGATACTCTGACGGGTCTCCTTCATGGCGAAGATAGAAATTACAAAGTACGCGCCACTGAATCTGGGAAGTCATGTTTATGAGGGGATCAAATCAAACCAGGGGAGACAAGAACATCGCATGGAGCCACTGAATCCACCTCCACTGAAGACGTGGATCATATTCGATCCACCCCGATACCACTGGCCCGAGTCCTGTGCAAGTCATGTTCACTAGGGCAAACAGCGACATAGGGAGGTTGAGCCTGATCAAATCAAGCTGCGTAAACGATCAGATGTGGCGTAAGATAAAACGTACTCACTCGACTGGCTCCCATATATCTGCAATGGTACCACCAACCAAAGCGGAACCTGTAGATGCAAACGCGCCGCCAAGGGCACGTGCGACAATGACCATTTGGATTGTATTAGACCTATAATGCGTTATAGTTATGCAATATGCTCGAGGTTCTAGACACAGACATGGCCGCGAACACATAGCACAACACCGAAGCAAAGGCGGTGACAAGGTAAACCGGCCTTCTGCCAGCTTCTTCGCTAAGGGCAGTCGAAAATAGCGGAACCAGTGCAAATCCCAGAGAATAGACACAAAGTGCGACCGTGGCCTGGAGTCGAGTACAGTGGAGATCATGAATCATGGATTCAGTTCCGACTGCAAATGATGACGAAGCAGTAGCTGGAAGAGGATGTCAAAAGCACTAAAATACCCTGGTAAGGAGCAAGCACCTGTCACCCCGGTGAATCCGCACGCAACAAGTGTAATACACCACTTCTTGAACCGAGAGTAGGTGACGGGGTTACGTGGGTCGTTGTCCTTGAACTCCACCTAAGCATACTAAGCAAACAAGCAAACGCTGCCAACGAAATCAGGAAGACAAACGTAGAATAAATCAGTCTGGGGCGAAGCTATGGACGATGACGCAAATTTTTCGACGTCGGAGAAGCTCTTGCAGGCTTTGGACTGGCCAGCGGTGTCACTGTCGACATGTGTGGTGGCTAACGAATGTTCAGAGGAGCCTGCACGGCTAGCGTGTTCCTCGTAAGGGACAGTCAAGGTAGGTGTGTTACAAGTCAAAAGGAATGAACTAGCAGTTGGAGCGGGTGACATGGTCAGCCTATCGCGGTTTCTAGCTTTATCACCCCGGTCGTTGAACGGTTCGTTCTATTCTTGCTTGTTTACTCCGGTCAGCCAATTAGTGGAGCCATGTTACGTGGACATTGAAAGTCAAAAAATATCATAGCCGAATCCGAATCGGTGAAAGTCTGCACTCGCCACTAAGGTGTCAAGCTCACATGACACAAAATCCCACTTTGCCGGCCACGACATTGAGACTCTCTTTGACAAGCTGAGTCTCAGGGAGGAGTATCAAACCCTGTCTTGGTTGCTTCCTGTTTCGCGAGAAGTGAAATCGAACAATGTTGTTTCGAACAGCCAGATGACTGGGTGCTTCGCGTAATGCTAATTTTTTGTGGCGGCGTTGTAAGCTTCGCCTAATGTTTGGTCAGGCCGGGTTCCGACGGCTCCCAGCCTCATCTAGCGAAAGGTTTCACTGGATATGTCACTGGTCCGGAGTTCTCATCGGAGGGAGGGCCACGATACTGGCATCAAATTGACAAAGGAAGTATCGTATACTCGCGATACCTGATATAGATGCACATCTTTGTGAGTAAATCAAAGGCTCCATTGGTGAAGTCATGAGTCGCTTGGACCTCATGACGCTGAGTCAACTCACTAGTCAGCTGTCAGAAACTTCTACAACCCCTCCTGCTTCTAGTACTCCTCTCCGAACGCGCTCACCTCGAGCACGAAGGATATCCTCTATGTTTCTCAGTTGACCATCATTAGTATCATCTTTGAACCAGTCGAGGTTATCTGCAATTAAATGCCTACTTACGCACATGTAGAGTAAGCGGATGAGGAAGGGGTAGACAAGCTCGGATCCCGCACCGATTCTTGCAACTTGGGCACTGAACGATCACTATTCCGCGTTCATAAGCACGCTTGGTGAATGAGTGCGCTGAGCGGTGGTTGCACCCGTCGGCTGTACACGTAAATGCGATAGCAAGACGAGGTTCTTCAGAGACAGGTCGGGTCTGGTCTGGGGTCCGCGGTGTGAGAGGGACTGTCTTTGCGTCGGTAAAAGACGAATTGGCACGGGAAGTGCCTAATCGTTGTTGAACTTGCACCGATAAAGATAACCTTGGAAATATTCTCGCCGAGCGCCAGGCTGGGCGGAGGCCACTGGAGAGCGTTGGTAGCAACATTCCCTCAAAAGTTTGCTTCCGAATAGTTGGAGTACGAGTCGCCGATAATTCAATCTCCGCGAATTTCGGAATGTGAATTCTAGCGCGTTTGTGGCGTGCGTCGTCGTGACCGCGTTCACGGCAGCGACTATGGCAGAACGATCGAGGCGAACAAAGGCTACCACCGACAAGCTCGCAGAGTATAAACGCGCCCGAGATGGTGGGCCTAGGAAGTTGAAGGTGGGAAACTACGCCTCGCACTTGATCGTGTCTTGACGCGTCAATCAGCTGGAGGAGGACGTCGCGTTGTATGATGAAGTGACTGAAGAACAGTACAGGAGCATCGTCAAGGGTAGGCTCCAGAGGGACGACTTTGTTGTGGATGATGGTGTCGGTGGCTACATGGACAATGGCATGGACGATTGGACGGGCCAAGGTGATGAGGGTAAGGATGACGACGATCACGAGGGTATTTTGGCCCGTAAGAGCTGTAAGCATACTTTGAATCCTTGATCTTCTTCTGACCGGATTATTTACCAGCTAAGAAGAAGGTCGCCGTCGGGTCCACGAAAGCAAAAATTAAACCAAAGTCCCTCCTGCCGGCTGCTAAGCCGACCATTAGCGCGTATCGTCCAGTTATATCCGCGGAGCAGGAAGAAGATTTCATGGCTAATCTGTTGGGAGGGATTGACGCAGCACCCATTCCAGCACCGGTGCGATCGAGGAAGCGGAAGCCTTCACCTGTCTTGGGTCGGGATGACATTGTGCCGGACCGCTCTTCTTCTCCTGCGCCGTACCGGAGGGACTCGGATGGCTACAGCGCGTACTCGTCCGACGGAGTTGCGGATGACGGCCCTTTTTCTTCTAACCCGCCGTCAAGTGACTTCGAAGATTACACATCCCTGGTCAGCCCAAAGAAGAAAGCGCGTGTAGCTAACAGCTTGTCGGAGGTGGCGCCTACAATCGATCGTATGGGGAAGCTAGAGGTTCACAGTGGTTCAGAGGATGCGTTCGACGCGTCCATGGATTTCTCGGATGTTGACATGGCCGACTTCATGGACACTGACGACGTACACGTCAAGCCTATTGTTCCCCCAAAAAGAGACCTGCCCACGGTTGATGTCAACTCTAAGCCCGTCCTCAACGGCGCAATCACTCCTAAGAAGGATGATTCTACTATCCCGTCGTGGCTCTCAGTGTACAACGCGCTCGCTGTCGTCTCTGAAGATGCCCTGGGATCCAAGCCAGCGTTTTCCTCCAAGAGATCCGTCAATGCACTTGAGGATGACGGTAGCCTACATATGTTTTGGTTGGACTACCTCGAACACAGCGGCAAACTTTATCTCATCGGCAAAGTGAAAGACAAGACATCCAATACCTGGTCGTCCGCCTGCCTTTCTGTCCAGGGAATCCAGCGCAATTTATTTGTGCTACCCCGACCATTCCGTGTTGTTCAGGACGAGACAGAGCACGGCGAGCTAGAGATAGTGGACACCGACGTCGTTCCTGAGAAAGGAGACGTTTATGATGACTTTGAGAGGATACGCAGAGAGATAGGGATAAAAAGCTGGAAGGCGCGTTGGGTGACACGGAAATACGCTTTCGATTATAAAGATGTTCCAAGGGAAACGGAGTGGATGAAAGTTCTGTACTCATTTGAAGGTGAGAGATGGGCTGGCACTATTGAGTATAGACTAAACCTCCTCGTAGAGCCACAAATCCCCATGGACGCTTGTTCGCCCAATATATACAAGATCTTTGGTACAAACACGAGCATATTTGAGCTGTTTGTTTTAAAGCGAAGGATTATGGGGCCTTGCTGGCTGACAATAAAGAATGCTGTTGTCGAAAATCAGGGGGTGAGTGGCCACGTGCTCAATTCCATCACTTTATCAACTCAAGGAATTTAGATCTCTTGGTGTAAACTTGAAGCATGTGTCACTGATCCAAAAGATGTGATCCCAATGGGTGATAGCACCCCGGAGCCACCTCCACTGACTATCACGAGCCTGGCTATCCGTACTGTGGTGAACCATCGAGAAAATAAGCGTGAAGTAGTTTGTGTATCAGCGCGGATTTGGCGTGATGGCAAGTCTTGGTTCACGAAATTGGTCTGAAAATATGCTGATTCAAATCATAGTGCAATTGGATGACCCGTCACCTCCTGAACAGCTCCCCTGTTCAGTGCATACATTTGTGCGTCCTCTGGATAGATTCCCCTCCAACTTCGAGTCCCGGGCCAGAGGTAGCGGGAAAGGTGTAATTTCGCCTATGGGGAATGAGCGTATGCTCCTCAGCAGCCTACTCGGCGAGTGTTGCAGTTGTGCGTGGCGATGGACCGAACTTATCGTTCCCCCTCTAGTCACGTTGTTTAAAGCGGATCCCGATGTGTTGGTGGGCCACGACTTTCTTGGTGTTTCCCTCGATGTCCTCTTAGGACGGATGAAAGACCTCAAAGTCGACCACTGGTCTCGCCTTGGACGCTTCCGGCGAGCAAAATGGATTCCAATTGGTAGACAAGGAACAAACATCAAGTTCTTATCTGGTAGACTACTATGCGACCTCGCGAGTGATGGTGCACGAGTACGCTACCAGCATCGTCATATGGCCTTCTGCTAATTGCATTCGTTTTAAGAGTATGATATCGTCTACGACATGGTCTCTCAGTGAAATGTGCAAGACACATCTTAAATCAGAACGACAAGACATTGATCCGGACGATACCGCATCATACTTTGACGGAAGCATCTCTTCGCCGGATACGCTCATGACATTTGTGCGACACTGCGAGCTTGATGCGCATTACCAGATGGCCATCGCGTCAAAGGTACAGATACTACCGTTGACAAGACAACTCACTAATCTTGCTGGAAATGCCTGGTCGATATCTGCTTTATTTGTATGCTATTGAAGCTGAACTAACTATGCAACTCCCATAGGAACAAGACGCTGAATGGAGGACGCGCGGAACGTAATGAATATATTCTACTCCACGAATTCCATAAACTCAAGTATATCTGTCCGGATAAGACCTTTGGCAAAAAGGCCCCTAAAGTTGAGCTCGAAGTCGAGGATGGGGACGGAGAGGGTGAAGCGAAAATAAGCAAAAACAAGCGAGACAAGTACAAGGGCGGTTTGGTGTTCGAACCTAAGCGCGGCTTGTGGGATAGGTTTATTTTGGTCATGGACTTCAATTCGCTCTATCCCAGTATCATCCAGGAGTATAATATTGATTTTACGACCATAGAACGGGCAGCGGAGGTGTGCAGTCTCTATTTTTTGTCCAAGCTTGTGTCGTTGATGTGTTGACAGGATGGAGAGGAGGAGAAAATTCCGGAACCCCCTGGCTCTGAAGTGCCGCAGGGCGTTCTGCCTCGGCTTATTGCAACACTCGTTCAGCGCCGTAGGCAAGTCAAGTCATTGATGAAAGATCGCTCGATAAACCATGCCAAGTTGCTTCAGGTGATGAAATGATTAGGTATAAAATCGGAGACTAACACCCTTTCAGTACGATATCAAGCAACAGGCACTCAAGCTTACTGCCAACAGTATGTATGGTTGTCTCGGTTTCGAATACTCTAGGTTTTATGCACGCCCTCTTGCGGCCCTCACAACATTCAAGGGTCGAGAGATTCTGACCCACACTCGCGAATTGGCTGAGAGCCTACAACTCGATGTGTGCCACAACTACTTTGTTTGTGGGAGCCGTGCTCAAGGAATTGCCCTCATCAGGTTGTCTACGGAGACACCGACTCCGTCTTCGTCAACTCCAACGTCACCGAACTCTCCGAAGCGCTTAAGATCTCTGCAGAGTTCAAGAAAGCCGTCAATGATCGGTACAGGCTACTTGAGATCGACTTGGATGGCGTGTTTGCACGACTGCTACTGCTCCAGAAGAAGAAATATGCTGCCATTAAAATGGAGGATGGGTCACGCACTTCCACAGAAGTCAAAGGTCTAGACATGAAGCGAAGAGAATACTGCGCATTGTCAAAAAATGTCTCACAGTGAGTGATGCCAGCACTTTGGCTTGGTACATGCATGTTGACCGGATGCGGACTGGCAGATATGTCTTGGATCAGGTTTTGTCGGGGGAGGCGACGGAGGCCGTCGTGGAAAATATTCACGAATATCTGACTACTGTGGGCTCCAATGTGCGGTCTGGCAAGATCAAAGTCGAGGATTTCATTATCTTCAAGGTGTGGTCGTCTGTAACTTGTCTTTGATGACGCTGATGTATACAATTCCGTAGCGATTGGGAAAAAATCCCGAGGACTACCCTGATGCAAAGAGCCAGCCGCACGTACAGGTTGCCTTGCGGATAAAAGCCAGAGGTGGGAGTGCACGAGTGGGGGATGTTATCCCGTACATTTTCTGCGTGTCTCCAGGGGAGGAAAGTGCAAAGACTGCTCAGGCAGAGCGTGCAAAGCACCCTGACGAATTGAAGAAAGCGGAATCCGACGAACTCAATATTGATTACGAGCACTATCTCGCGCAGCAGGTGTTGCCACCCATCGAACGTTTGTGCGATCCGATCGAAGGTACTGACAGGGTCCGATTGGCTGAGTGCTTAGGTGAGCTAATGTTCCATTCTGAAGCCTGCCTGCCTGACGGTTGTTGAAGGACTCGATCCCGGGCGTTATAGAGTTTCTGCAGGATCCGACGCGGGTCCTGCGTTCGCCACACTCGACTCACAGCTCTCCGATGCAGAACGGTTCCGGAGCTCTGAGCCATTTCTCGTCCGGTGTCGGAGATGCCAAGGGCAGATGTCATTCTCGCCTCTGTGGGAACGAGAGGTAAGTCATATTGTGACGGATATCATTACACAAGGCCTTGCTGAGCGCGTGCACGTGCATCTAGTCTTCGATCTTGCAACCCTCTGGTCCTACATGTCCAGCATGCAGTCACCGACTTGGGCAGGCCAGTCTGCAGGTGCAGCTCGAGACTCAGATACGTGCATGTATCGAGCGGTATTACCAAGGGTGGACAGTTTGCGATGATGCGACGTGCGGGCACCGAACACGTTCAATGGGTGTGTACGGTCGTCGTTGCGTGCGACAGGGATGCCGGGGAACCGTGCGGAATGAGTACTCGGACGAAGAGCTATACAACCAGCTGCGATACTTTGCGATGTTGTTCGACCCGGAGAAGGCCACGAAGGCAGCGATTGGAAGTGCACGTTTTGGTATGCGTCCATTTTTGGCCTTTCTCGTTCCTGGCCGCTCAAGGGGGTTCTAGACGAAATTACCACCCTAGTGGGGACCAACAAGGTATTCTTGCAGGAAATGAGCGTCACGGTTTACAAGTACATCAACCAATGTGGACGACGATGGGTCGATCTTGGCAGTTTGTTCTCGGCGATGAGGTTGTAGTACTTTTGACTGAACGATTGATGTACCTGATACATACGGTGTTTTGTATTAGAGGTGGTGTAAAGGTACCTGTTTTGGTATCGAGCGCCGACTGTACATCCTAGTAGGACGGAGAAGCTGCTATGAGTCCGATCTGGAATGGTTCTCCACTGTCGTGTATCGACGTCGGTGATAGAGAAGGGGTAGCTTGTGCAGCTCAGCCTGAGAACCGTCTCGCCCGTCCGCGTCATCCTCTGACAGGGATGCGCATTCCACACGAAGCACTCTGGCGATGAATAGCTCTGAGGCCAACCCAATCCCTCCAGAGGCTTGCTGAGCCTCCTGCTCTCCGATCCTGTGCGACGGGCTCGGTTCGTTGTCGAAAGCGCGTAACGCCGACTCGCGCAGGTGAGCGAGCGGTAACGAAGGGCAGACGAGGCGACACGACAGTGCGCCGAGTGCGCCAGAGAGAATGGGAAGGCCATCTAGGGAGGTGGTGTAGTGGACGCGCGAGTCCGCGAACGGGTGCGGATAAATGTCTGGCCGGGCGAAACAGTCTGCGAGGTGGGGTTGGGCTGCAGAGAGGATGTTGATGATGAAGTGTGCTGACGAGCCCGGGAGCGACGGCGGGAGCGCGCATGGAGGGTGGGGGTTAGCGCTGGCGTTAGAATTAAGGGCAGATGCCATTCGGGAGGGGACGCGTAGGGAGAACGCGACGAGAGGGAGTGGGTCGAACGCGATGGACGTGAAGGAGGAGAGAGTTGCGCCGTGGTATGTCGGGGCGGATATGGCGGGCAGGAGAGCGGTGACGACAGCGACCGACTGGGCGGTCTCGCGAAGAAGTGCACGGAGGTGCTCGCGAGTGTCGCCGGGGACGCTGCGCACGACTCGGGCGAGGGGGTGCATCAGACCTAGTGCAGTATCGTTCCCAAACCAGCAAATGGAGACGTGCAGTGCCATCCATTTCGCAGGACATCGCGCGCATGAGCGCCATGTCCCCAAATCCAAGAGCCCTTGTGGAAATCCCACTCCAGGCTGCACGAAAACACTACACGCATGGGCGGTAGACCATCAGCGCGCACAACCCTCACAACTACTGGTGCCGTTTGTTTCCAACTCGCGCCCGCCTTGGGGCCTCCGGCCAACGACGACGGCCTATACTGCTAGGACGTGTCACAGGCAAAACAAGAGCGCGTATACATTCTCCACAGTGGGCATGCGTGCATCTGATACGTCGCGCATATACAGTATGCGCACGCTCGTCCATAAACGTCGAGGAGCAGACAACCGTACGTCTCCTGTGAGAGCAAGTCAGCGGACGAACTCGTATGCCCCCGTGACATTTGAACTCACGATCGGTGTGAGTTTGTTGTCCAGGGTAGCCTCGGTTTTCTCAAGGACCTCGGGCGTCAGCTCGGGAATCACATCCAGCGCCTTCAAGTTGTCTAGCACCCGCTCAGGCTTCGACGCCCCGAGAATCACCATACTCGTGCTTGGGTTCTTGTTCACCCATGCCAGTG
Organism: Boletellus deceptivus; assembly: GCA_038090195.1. NCBI lineage: Eukaryota > Fungi > Basidiomycota > Agaricomycetes > Boletales > Boletaceae > Boletellus > Boletellus deceptivus. Next base: position 27,590 of record JBBPMG010000235.1, read on the forward strand.
CCAAGTGCGTCACCGAGCAACCGAGTTCTAGCAAATACATTCAGCCTGTCTCCCTGAACATGCTGTCGTCGGATGTTGCACACTGCGTCAGCTGCTGTACATTGCGGATCTTTGCACGTCCATCCTCTTCATTCAGACTCCGGAGCATGTCCTTGGAAAAGTCGGGGTGCGCTGCGAAGTGCGAGTTTTCTGGAATCCTGGTTTAATTCCATCTTGATACAGCATAACCATTCCCGAGGCGTTGTGCACGTCAACCGCGGTAACGTTTGTCTACTAATCAAACACAGTGCAACGCAGTGGAATTTCACAATACTATGCCATGCAACATCTCACACCAAGCTATAGGGAGACAAAATATAGTAGATACTCCTGGCTACAAATCACTCTCCATGGTCATGTGATTTCATCCAGTGGCTGTGGAGATATACATCTTGCAAAACAGTAACACTATTGCAACAGTTTTGCACCTTTCAGTTATTAGGCATATTAGTACTTGGTATACCCTCCCTTTGCCTTCAGCACTGTCTCAGCCCTTCTGGGCATGCTCTCAATTAACTTTTGACACTCCTCAACTGCTATCCTTTCCCACTCTACTTGAATTCTCTCCCACAGCTCATGAATCCTATTAGGAGGATTTTCATGCTCTGTTAGTCTCTTTTTGAGATAACTTCAAAGGTGTTCAATAGGGTTCAGGTCAGGAGACTGTGCAGGCCACACTATAGTCTTGAAATCCTGCTCTGTGAGCCAATCTTTCACCTTTCCTCAAGTATGCTTGGGGTCATTGTCCTGCTGAAAGATGGCACTAGGAGGATGAAGACCATGATACTATAGGGTATTCAGCAGTTCATCTTTCAAAATCTGAGGATAAAGGTCTCCATCCATCCTACCATCAATTTTGACAGCATAACCAATTCCCTACCAAGTCATACATCCCCACATCATCACAGAATCTTCTCCAAACTTCACTATACTTTACACCAACCTATTGCTCAACCTCTCACCAGCCTTTTTCCACACCAACTTGCATCCATCTGACCCTAGGTGATTGATCTTAGTTTCATCAGACTATATAACCTTCTTCTAGGCCTCTATAGCCCAGTCTTTATAGGCATGAGCAAAGTCTAAATGAGCTTTCTGATATTTTGTAGACAGAAGAGGTTGTTTTGTCTTGACTATAGCTTTCATATCAGACTGTTTTAAATGTCTATGCATTATGGTGATGGAGAGTGGCTGGTTGACAACATTGTTAAGGGCCTTGGTCACCTGAACAGCATTCTCTGTCTTGCCAGAAGAGATGAGATGAATAGCATGGCAAACATTTACAGAGGAAAGCTTAGTTGGATGATCTCCAATGGACTTCTAAAGCTCAGAACACTTCTTAGAACAAAGTCTTGAGATAGTAGAGACATTGAGGCCAGTGGTGACAGCAATAGAGTGGGCAGATTGCCCAGCATCAAGCATGGAGAGGATGATGTTTTTCTGAGTAGAAGAAAGAGATCTCATGATGATGGTGGTTGAAGGTAAAGATGTGTATGAGTTATTTCAAACATAGACATGGTATTCATATGTGTATCTTTGTTTGTATGACCAAATAAGACCTACTATGAATGAAATTCTAACTTTTATATAAAAGATGCAAAACTGTTGCAATGGTGTCACTGTTTTGCAAGATGTGTATCTCTACAGCCACTGGATGAAATCACATGACCCCAGAGAGTGATTTGTAGCCAATAGTATCTACTATATTTCGTCTCACTATAGCTAAGCGAAATTCCCACAGGTGATTGCAGTGTACTTGATACACTGTGATAAGATCAAATATTGCAACAGTTTTGGAGGTCACTGTATGCTTGGTGTGGGTAGCAATGAGTGTAGACTTGAGGGCTTCAGTGATGAGTCAATGAGTTGAGGTATCTGCATATCAACAATGTAGTCAGTCAAACAGGTTCTGTGTAGGGCTGCAAGGGAGAGGGTGAAGCTACTCCTCAAGGGTTCAGTGTATTGACAGTACTAAGGAGCTGGTTAGGTCAAGGTGTCAAGGATGACTGAGTGAGAGCAAGGTCAAGTGAGGTTTGATGTGAATGAAGCTAAGATTTGAGTAAGACTAGCTTGGAGTACATGGTATGAAGAGCTGAGTCTTATATACTCTAAGGTATTGCACACAGACTGAGCTATATGTGTATTGAGAAAGGAAATTGTATGATGACAGAAATTGAGAATGAACAAGAAAGGAAAAAAAGGTCTGAGATGGATTGGACATGGTGTAAGCATGTATAACAATGAGGAGCAGAAATGAAAAGGAGGTCCAAGTTGGATTGGACAATGCATAAGCAAGTATGACAAGGGTTCTGTAGGTTCGGATCTACATGTAAGGAGAAAAGAGTAAGCATCTGGTTGGATGGATGTCAATGGCAGCTAATTGTAAAAGAGAAAGAAAAAGATAGTGTCCTTGTAGCATGGTAGGGAAAATGTAACATTATCCCCTTACTAGGATTGAGACGACCCTGTCTAGAAATCCCTGGAATACATCCTGGGGGAGCCAGTCACATTCACATATGCAGAGTTACAGTGGCTCAAATAAGTGTCCCAATGTTAGGATATTTTGGAAAGATGTGGCATTTGCAAGATAACCAAAACACATGAGCTCTAGCCCTTGCAGGGTCATCAATAGCCCTAACCCTTGCCCTGAAGATGGGCTCTTAGTCATGTGATTTGGTTGCCATGGCACTGAGATATAGCCATGTCAAAATGACATGTCATTGGAACACTTATTTGACCCTGATGTTATCAAACATTATTTGGTAAATATCATAATGTTTTGATGGATGCTATGCTTCAACCCTGTCTCATTGTGTAACTTACATAACCATGAGCACTATAAAGGGTGGGGATACCACCAAGCTAACCCTACTTTACCATGAAGCCTATTTCTACCTCTGCTAGAGCCAATATCCTGTTTTTCTCTGAATATAGCCTTTCTGCAAGGAAAATATCCTCTCAAACTGATCTAGGGAAGTCCACTGTGGCCAGGGTTATCAATGAAATTTATCCAGGCAAGGAAATCATTAAATTAGGCCCTCCTTTCAAGCTTTCTCCTATTGACAAAAGGAAAATTATTGCTAGTATTACCTCTGGCAAGATTGAAAATGATGTCCAGGCAACTCAACTCATCAATTATACCCTCTCTTGCCCTGTCTCTTCCCAAACTCTTTACAATGTGCTAAAGTCTGCATCTCTAAAGGCTGTAGTGAAGAAAAAGGAACCACTCTTGTTTATTAAACATAGGAAACATAGGCTGGCCTTTGCTCTTAAGCATCAACACTGGATTGTGGAGGATTGGACTAGGGTAATTTGGTCAGATGAGACTAAGATTAATAGAATTGGGTCAGATGGAAGGAAGTATGTATAGAAAGTGGCAGGAAATCCTTTACAAGACAAGGAGGTACAGGAGACAGTAAAGTTTGAAAGAGGTTCCTTGATTGTTTGGGGATGCATGGGCTGGAATGGAGTGGGAATCCTTGCAGAGGTGGAAGGGAGGATGAATGCTGAGCAGTATGTCTCCATTTTGGAGGTTAATCTGCTTCCTACAATGGAAAATTCTAGGATCCCTGAGGAGAGCATTATATTTCAACAAGATAATGACTCCAAGCACACCTCTAAAAGAGCTCAGGAGTGGCTGGAATACCAAGATATCAAGGTTCTTGATTGGCCAGCACAATCTCCAGACTTTAATCCAATTGAACATCTTTGGCAAATCCTCAAAAAGAAGCTCAACAGCTATACAACACCATCAAGAGGAGTTTGGCAGCCTTGGGAAAGGCTTGATGTGGAATAGGGCAAGATAGAGGTTGAGGGATGTCAAAGATTGATAGAAAATATACCTAGAAGACTAGAGGCAGTGATAAAGGCAAAAGGAGGACATACAAAGTACTAAAATTGTAGAGTAGAAATGTTGCTCAAATAAGTGTCTCAATGACATGTCATTTTGACATGGCTATATCTCAGTGCCATGGCAACCAAATCACATGACCAAAAGTCCATCTTCAGAGCAAGAGTTAGGAATATTGATGACCCTGCAAGGGCTAGAGCTCATGTGTTTTGGTTCTCTTGCAAATGTCACATCTTTCCAAAATGTCCCAACATTGAGACACTTATTTGAGCCACTGTATCCCATATGTCATCATAGTCAGGGGTATAAGGCAGTGAAGAGATCCTTGTTTCCAAAGGATGTGAGTGAGATGGAGGTACTGGGTGTTATGTGTACGCGTTGTTCCTAGCTGTCGAGCACACTTTTGATAGTAGTGTGAGACTAATAGAGATCCTGGCCTCACTATCCCTCTTGCAAAGGGACTCATGGATGACTAGCAACTACACGTATATTGTATAGAACTAGCTGGGGAAAAGTACTGTACATGGATTTGTATAAATACTCAAGCATAGCTGCACCAACTGGATGTGGTAGTACCACCTATAGTAGTTAGAGTTACTCAATATGGGAGTGGGAGAAATGCAGTGTGATGAGAGATGCACTGTGGGAGTGGTAATGTCTGAGTATGGAAGTGTAAGTGTAGAAGTACAAATAAGGAAGGCAAGATCACAGAATGGTTAACAGATTGAGGTATAGCGACAGGGTTTCCTCATTGAGGGGAATCACCACATCTAGTGGGTTTAAGGATGGGAAGGAGTCATCTGTGTAGGTCGACAAGAATACCAACATGTGATGGGAACTAGCAAATGTAGCTGTCGATTGGATAAGCCCGTAGTGTACTGTAACATTACCCCCAGTGTAGTTCTGAGATGCCGACTCAGAAATCCTCAGAGGAGACAGATGGAGGGGTCTGTAGTTCATCCTGTGAGTTTCATGAAGATGAGGCGGCTCCATTATATGGGTTTGTATGGGTACAGGCTGCTGCCACATGTCCAGCTCCTCCACATATAGTACAGAGGCGAAGGAGACAGGCATATTGTGGATGTCCTAGAGTGGAGGTGTGGCAAAAGGGGCAGGAGTAGTAGACGCAGTTGACTCAGTAGTGATTGAGTGATCCACAGCGGTGGCACACCGCCCTCCTCTTGCGTGCTGGGGTAACGGTTGGCAAATCGTCCTCGCTGGTCTGGTTTCCTGCCTCATTGTCTGAGGTCTGTCCCAGTTGGATTCTAAGAGCTCTGGCATAGGTGGATTGGCTTCTCTGTAGTCTGGGAGGTATCTGTGTTGTGGGAATGGGGTTGGGTGGTGGGGTGGAAGGGACAAGAGTGGCGAAGTTAATTGCTGGCGGCAGAACAGGTAAGGGCTGTGGTGATACCAGGTGTGATAGGATAGGATCAGAGGAGCTGTGTTTGGAGTGTCCGGTCTGGTCCATCTCACAGGGGGAGGTGTTCCTCCAAAAGTATTCTCAGTATTCATTGTCAGAGAGAAGGGTCAATCTGACTTGTAAAATAGGAAGGTAGACATCCTCTGGGGGGTGATAGATTAGTGGTATTATCCCTGCTGCCTCAAATAGCTTGAAGAGGGTAGTGTGGGCTCTCCCCAGATGGTGAAGACTGTTGGTGGTGGTGATTTGATGGGGAAGTCCTAATTCCTTGATGGTATGAGATGAGGCTAATAGATCCACAGTAAGTCTTCGGGAGTGAATATAGAAGGAGTAAAGTCAGAGTAAAAGGGGAAGAAATATGTCATTTTCTTGACGAATGACTTGTTCTAAGGCAAATATGGCATCTGGGGAGTCCAAAAGGTCGAAAATGAATCCCATCATGTGGAAGTTGGTAAGTCGATCTAGGTGGAGTAATAGACGATCTTCTAGGAAAGGAGGAATTGAAGGGTCTGCCATTCTAGATTTGAGGTTTGGCAGTAGGATGGAAAGAAGGGCGATATGGAGTATTTTGAAAGGCTAATTGGGAAGGACAAAGATGAAATGGAATGAAATAAAGGGTGCCTGCTCTGGTTGAGGTGAAAGAAGTTTCAAAATAATGATTTGGGAAAGAAGAAAATAACTCTGTGTAAATGTGGGCTGTGTCTTCAGACTCACCACCCTGGATTGGCATTGCTGGTCCAGCCCCTGTTGGTGGAGTCCTCTCCAGGAAAGGTCACCAAGAAACCCCAGGTCCAAGTGACTCGGGGTGACTCTTGTGATGGGATGGGATTTGAGAGGTCCTTATTGGATGGTGGTGGTTGGGCTGGAGCAGTGACAGTGATGGAGTATCTGTTACACTCCCCTATTTTTCTACATAGTTTTCCACATTTTTCTAGTATTTTTCCACACTTTTCTAGCTTCATTTGAATATTCTATGAGTTTTCTATGGGTATATTCATTAACCAACAGTTAGCTAT
>JBBPMG010000236.1:0-11175 GCA_038090195.1 Boletellus deceptivus
ACCAAGCCAAAGTTAGGTTGAAGGGCGTTAAGGATGTCGTTCTCCGGGCGAGCCGTGATGAGGAAACGCAAGTTTGTTGGTAGAGTGTTGTCAACAATTTGCTTCGAGATGGCCCACAACAGTTGCCGACGGCCTTCTTCATTGCCACTTTCGTCGAGTGCATCGATGACTATGACGAGTGGACCAACCAAATTAAGGCCCGCGCCAGGTTCGATGATGAAGCGCTCGACTTGTTCTGAAGGGGATGCTGATGAGCCAAGCGCCCGGCGGTCCTTCACGGTGGCCCAGAGCGCAGACCTAAACTGAGGGTCGAGGTCGGCGAGGTCACGTGCCATGGTGCTGAAAAGATTTTGTGGATTCCGCCTCGCAACGTCGGTGCTAGAGAAGCAGTACGACGACCCTAGTCTCCTTTGCTCGTCGTACAGTCGAGCGATCGTATGAGCAATTGCAGACTTGCCCGATCCAGCAACCCCAGTAAGAAGACATACTCGAGGGGCATCTTCAGCAGGGTTGTTCAGGATATCACAAATCTCGCGGAGAATGGACTCGCGAGTCCCGGGTAGGCAACCCTTCTCTCTCGAATACCTAGCCCCGACCGCATATGGTATGTTATTCAGGTTGATCGGTTCCGCTGTGTTGTACGTCCGTAAACATCTGACTGCGGTTAGAAAGAGTAGCACCTACTAGTGTGGTCCACAGGGTTAATCATGCGAATAACAACCGGCCCACTCTGCAGCACTACACCATCCAGAAATGCGCTCCTCAATTCTCGTAACCTGTTCTCGTAACTCGTGATCTTTGCGTCAAAATCGGACATGGTGTATTTCACTTCTCGGATCCCTGCGCACTGTATAATCAGTAGCGGAATTCGAAAGAAGCGACAGTGACAGACAAGAGTTCTTCTGTCTGGTGTATTCGGAAATGAAGTAGCTACACTCCGTCACTTGTTGAATTAGAGGTATTATGGATTCGATGTGCGACTCGATAGCCTTCAAGCGCATGGTATCGTCGACGAACGTGAAGACATCGCTCATCGCGCCAGCTAAAGAAATGATCCGGTCGTCGTGGCTTTTCTGAGCCAGGAGCACCTGTGGAATGTTGAGAATGATGAAGATAACACAAATGTCGGGGACGAGCAGTGGGACAAACCTGGTTCGTAGCCGAGATAGCAGACCACGCTAGCGATGTATGCACATGAACCTGTGTGAGATTTAGACGGGACATAATCGAAACTCAGTGCCGAATACCTGAACGATATCGACGGAAATTTTGCTGAACAACTCAACCCGCTTCAACAGAACGCCCCACGTATCCTCTAGCGTTTGCACTCTGCCAACTACATTCTTACGGATCGCTAAGCGTTTGTACCAAGGCAGGCTGCCGACAGCACCGGTAGCTCCAGGTTTAGTCGCATTACCCTCGGACCTGGCAAGCAAGGTGAACTTCATCGTTATCTCCGAGAGATCAGGCCCATCGAGGGTGTATTTCCCAAGATTCTCTTCAAATACTGTAGATTAGGGAGACCCCATCAATTCAACGCGCCATAGATGGCACGTCAGCTCCTTACCACCGTCCTTGAGCTTCCCTAACACCCCGTCAATGGTATCAGCGAGAGTTGCAACCACTTTGTCCATCCCGACGCGGACTTTGAGGAAAATCTTGGCTACGAACACAGGGCGATCTTCTTCCACATCACTAACAAGAGTCAATTTCTTGGCAGAGCACGGTGGTCTTGTACATACAAAAATAGCTCCTCATTCCAGTAGGTACGATTCTTTTCCTCCTTGCCTACGCTGGTCGTCTGCGTGGCATATCCCATGGAGAACTGGATGTAGAATTGCCTCGCAAGCAGGTCACGCTGTGTTTCAGTGCGAAGCTCGATGTCTGGAAAAAAAATAATAAAAGACCTCACAGCAACAGCAGACCTAGCGCTGCAAACCCACCTTTGATAGTGATTGCTTTTACTCTAGGATCATATTCGGTAAATTGCCGTTATGAAAGTGATCCCATACGCACACGGCTGGACTCATATCTCCTGCTAGACTTGATAAGTTCTGGGGCCTGGATGTTCAGAGTGAAATATCCGATCACCAGTGGAGGGATAGTGACGATTTGTGCACGACGCGCGAGGTCAGAGTGTACGGTTGCTATGGAAGCCCGGACAGCCACGGGCCCTTGGCACAATTTGAAACTCCGCACGTCAGCTGAGTACCAGACCCTCTGCCACCACGAGCAACCCATCCATTCAACAGAATAGCATTCAATGCGCACACGACGCCTGCCAGTGACATAAATTAGATGCCATGTACAAAGCAAACCTCATTGCTGCTGAGTAACTAGCCGTCCCCACGAAAGAGCCATATATCAATAATCTAATAGTGATGAATGCCCCAAAGCATATCGTGTGCTTTGAACGATTCTACTGTCCATCTGAATTTATGATCTGAGTATGCGACGTCGCACAGGTAATTCCATAGCAGGTTCTGGCTCTAGCTGTGACGTACGCACTGGTAGAGTCGCAAAAGGCTGTAGACGAGGAAGACGCTCGAGTGACCGGATCCGCGACGGAAAGGTGGACCACGGCCGCACGCCGTTGACAGGGGGCGCATGGTTGAGGTCCAGCCGCTGAGTAGTAGTAGGTGAACTTGGAGCCCGAGACGGCAGCGAGATAGGAGGCCCCTTGCGGTATGGAAATGATGTCGTCAAAAGGGAGAGTGCGTGTCCCGCCTCAGCGAATGGTGGGTCGTCGGCCGGTAGTGCGCGCAATCGAAAGTCATCCATCTCGTGATCCTCGCTTGCGCTTGCTTTGGAGCTCAATGAATCCAGAGATATACGTGCGGGAAGCACAGAGAGGATCCTATCCCGTGCAGAAACGAACGAGGACGTGACAAGATTGAGACCCAAGCCAGGCGATGGCTCGATAGTGGACCCCAAGAGCGTATCCGTGCTTGCATTACGGGAGCGCTTGTACCGAAGAGGGAAGGCATCCCCACATGGAATCACGAGTTCAGTACGGAGGTGGATCGGGTCGGATGGCCACAGATGGTTGGCCCGGCGAAGGGCGGCGATGGACACGCCGTAACGAACGGCAACACTGGCAAAAGAATCATTCGGACCGACCTAACACCAGGCCAAAGAATGAGCGGGGTCATAAGAAGGTCAGATGGCGTGACGGACGAACCGAGTGTACGATGACATCCCTACCACGCTGGGGCGCCTCGCTGGCCGCTTGCTCGGCAAGATCTTCGGCGGAAAGTCCGTCCGGGTTCAGCATGCGCGTCAACCCAGGTCGCATCTCGCCTTCGTTGTCAACGACAGCGACGGTGGGTGGTATGTGCTCAGGCGGCCTGGACCTGGACCGGGCGCGGAGAGGATGGCTGTCGGATCCGACCGTAACTAGGCTGTCATGTTTACTGGTCGACGATGCCGCTGCGCTGTCGTCCGCAAAGGGATTTGTGACGAGTAGCTGATTGCACTCGTCAAGCTCGAGCATCCAAACCGCATGAGAAGGAAGTGTGCTGGCGTTTGCAAGCAACAGACTGACAGCGCCAACCCCACTTACATAAGCAATACCCTTCTCATGCCCCACGCAGACGCGTCGCTTGTCCCTCCAGCGATAACGTCAAAGGCCGAGTTCTGGACTCACGTCCGCGTCCAGCTCCAGCATTTGCTGGGGGACCAGAGACACTGGGTATCGTATCCGTCCGTGTGTGCTATTGCACGCCTCGTTGACGCGGACGTCGTTCCCAGGTAACGAATCTGGCCAATGCGTCCTCGCTGATATACAGCGCCCTCCTCGCTTTCAGTCCCCACTTCGGAACGGGCGATCGGGCTGTTAACTGGTGTGGTGAGCCACGTATCCCTCTCTATTCCCCCCTGGCCCCTGGTCTCCACGCTCACGTCTCGACCCGCCTTGCCTGAAGCATGATGTACGCACGCAGTGGAGCCACCGCGGAGCACGGAACCTCGCTAACAACGTGATCACAGGATTCTACCTCATCTCATCCCTTTTCCCTGAGCCTCGTCTTTGCGGGTCAGGCGATCGAAGCGCCGCGGCCACGAACGAGAACAAGCTCCTCTTGGGACCGTTTTGTGGGAAGCCGGCGTGTCAGTCGATCAACGTCTCCCCGGGCCTCCCCCGCGGTGTATGCGCTGGGGCATTCTTACAGCAAAAAACCATACTAGTCACGGATGTGGACCAGTATCCTGGCCATATCGCTTGTGACGGCGAGACGAAAAGTGAGATCGTTTGTCCCCTGATTTTACAGAACGGAAATGATCAGGTGGTATTGGGGGTCCTCGATCTCGACTGCCTCGTTCTCGACGGGTTTGATGCAGTGGACCAGCTGGGATTAGAAGCGATCAGTGATCTGATTGTGAAAAGCTGCGACTGGTAACTACGCTAGCACCAAATGTTTATTTCAAGATGCATGTCCTTGTTGCTGTTGCCACGCCAAAAACTCCTCGTGTAGTTTCTTTTGCTCCGCCCATCGTTTCAACGCCACTTTTTCATGGTTTTTACTCAGCTTTGCGCCCTCGCCATCAGCTGTAGGGATGCCTTGTTCATTCCACTGACTGTACGTCCCCTCAGGGACATTTGGGGGTTTGAACAATTCCTGAGGCGGCGTACGTCCCTTCTCTAGTTTCGCGATACGTTTAGCCTCCGCGACCCGAGCCAATTCGGCCTTTCGCTCTGCCTGGGCCTCGAGCTTTCGCCGCTTCTCGTCCCGGGCCTTGACCAGTTCCGACGGAGGAACTAGCTTGACGAGAGCTTTACCGTCTATAGAAAAGCCTCAGCATGCGCGAGCGAACGAAAGGTTGACGCGAGAAACCTTCTTGGTCGTCCAGTGCCACACCCAGCGAGACCAAGTCTTCGTCTCGAAGCCGATCGCAGAGCTTCAGGACTTCCTTCAGCGCGTCGTCTTTCTTACCAATCGCCAGCTGTCGGACACCATCCCTGAACGAAGAGAGTGCACCTAGGTAGGGTAGCAAAACTTCTTCTCGCTAATAGACAGATTTGGTTGAGAAGTAGACGTCACGAAAATGTGGTCACTTGCATTGGCGGCATTCCCATCGCTCGTCACCTCTTGCCCCCAACCCAGTCCGAGCTGCTCCCCTTCCCCGAGGCCAAACACCCGCAACATGTCGCCTACCCATCGGGCGGATTGCTCAACCAAGGCGATATTCAGGCTTTTGCCACGCGAGTTGATGTAGATATTGACACGTGACACGAGGTCGCGTAGTATCTTGAGTGCTTCAGGGGTATTAAAGGAGTCGCAGAGTGCGGAGCGAAACGCTAGTTTACTCTCGTTGAGCCTGAGGCCATTTATATGTGAGATATAGCGATGCACGACTCGAAACATGGTTACCCATTTGCGAATTCCTGTTCGGGCTCTTGGTAATGATGATGCCCATCTGATTTCCCCTCGTTGGCCAACAAGAGGGCTTTCACCGTCGCAAAGAAGTTCTACGGAGATCCGTCAGACGCATACGCCAGCACATGATCGTGACACGAACGTTAAATGTGGTTTCAATGGTCTTCACCTCCCCGGCCATCAATGATTCAGAGAAGTCGACCTTGGCGTTCCACAGTTGTGACAAGAACGCCAAGCGGAGTTGACGCGAGGTGAACCTCTGTAAAATGTCCTGATTTCATAGTGTAGCTTTAACAGACAAATGGCGACAAAACACCGCGAGCCTCACGTCGATGGTGATGAAGTTCTTCAATGATTTGCTCATCTTCAGCCCCTCGATATGCAGGTGGCCTGTATGGATGAAATAGCTGACCCACGCGCCACACTCGTGATACGCCTATGCGGTTTGGGAAAGGATGGACATCTCAGACCGCGGAGGTACCATCTCACCTCGGACTGGGCAATTTCGTTATCGTGGTGTGGAAACGCGAGGTCTATGCCTCCCGAATGTATGTCCATGTGTTCACCAAATATTGCACTAGCCATTACCGAGCATTCGATGTGCCAACCAGGACGGCCCGGTCCCCACGGTGACGGCCATGACGGTTCCCCAGACTTTGAGGTCTTCCACAATGCGAAATCCGACGCAGATCGTTTTCCAGTGATGGTCGTAAGCGCACCTATATAGCCGTATATGTCTGCCTAAAATTGATGCCAAGGTGAGGACCAACCTTCTCCCTCTGCGAGAAGTTCTCTATTTCCTTTGCTCCATGGTTCTAACTTCGCGTAAGTATGATTCTCCGACGAATCGAAGGCGACGGTATCGAAGTACACGCTGCCTTCGTGCTCATAGGCATAACCATTTTCCAAGATGCGTTTCACAAATTCGACGATTTCTGGAACGTACTCCGTCACACGCGTCAACGTGTCAGGCCTGCGGACATGCAATCGATCCATATCCTTGAAAAACCGGTCCTCCCAGAAAGCGGCGAGAGAGCGAAAAATGGATGGATCGGACACCGTATGTTTCAACTAAGGAAATGGTCAGCTTCATGACAAACGCAGTAGAGAGAGCATCACCTCTTTGTCTAAAGACACAGATACCACATCGCGAGACTCGTCCAATAGTTTCAGGGCGGATTCCTTGTCCTTTGGTCCTTGCCGGGCAACCGACAGTGCCGTCGCCGTACGAATCTGTTACGTATAGTCAGATATTGTCGCGTACAACGGAAAAGAACCCACAGCGGCACCGAGATTCATCTCGAACTTATCATCCCGCCTCAAGCACTCGACTTTTTGAGCCTGGTCGTCTCGGAGAGCTTCGATTTGAGACCAGAGCACGAGTATATTCTCCGCAGTTGGTTTGAGATTATCTGGGAGTCCCTTGGATACTTTTTCCAAGACATGTAGCTCCCAAGCGTCTTGCACGTTGCGGAGGAGAGCGGGTGCGAGCAAACTTGTGTCAGCGCGGAAGTTCTCGAATAGGTAATTTTGACGCGCGCGTAGAATGATCTTGTCTGTACATGAAAAATGCGAAAAGGTAGATAACTGGGAGCGTACCTTGTCGTCAATGTCGGTGACGTTCATGACAAAATGGACATCGTAACCGAAATAATCTGACAATATTCTGCGAAGAATGTCTTGGGTGACATAATTTCTTCGTACCATGATTTTCAGCATCAAGTTACCGTGACTCGACCATCGTCGACCAACCTTGCATGACCCATGTGGGAGGCGTCGTACACCGTAGGCCCACAGTTATACCATTTGACAATCCGGCCATTTCTAGGAACAAACTCCGTCTATGCAGGCGTAAAAGGTGTCGGACGTCCACCGATCAGACTCAAGTTACCTTGCTTTTGGTAAAGGAATTGTATATCCTTAGAACCGGCTCTTTGATCTGGGGAGTCGGCAACTTCCAAGTAGGCTGTTGGGTGGACATCGCTTTTCCTTTCTGACAGGCTGAGCCAAGATCCCTTCGACAAAAGGTGCGACAAGGTGCGAGCGGGGTAGGACCGACTCGCGGCCAGATCATGAGCGCTTCGAATGGGTAACCAGAAATGGCAGTGTCTGGCCCGCTGACATAATATGGACCCACACCCATCCCCCCTGACCTAGTGCGAAATAAACTTTCCAATTAATTATCGCCAGTCTTATTGCAGCGGTCTTTAATCAACCAAATTTCCTGACAATTCCGCGCAATCTGCTTGCCGGTCGAGTATATTTGCTCGACCTAAATTTGTGTTAGCGTGTGGGACCGCGGCCGCAGGACATGCAGCTGCTCGCTGCATGAACATCGCCAAGGGCCCCTCCTGAGCCGGCTGACATGTTTGGAGCGAGGAGAGCTACCCGAACCCACTTGTGAAAGGTCCCTAGAACGCTATTAGCTACATATCCACCTGGGGTCTCTATCTACCAATGAACGTCCACGAAATGGGGGCCTGTTTTCCCATCAGCCAGGCCACGCAACCGACCAGCGGCCGTTTTACATCACGTTCACAGTTAAAGTTAAGTATCTTCGTACGGTCAATCGAGCTAGTTGTCCTCCGTCATTTAAGGGCAAGTGAACGTTCCTGCGTTCCTCCTTCGCCTTGTTCTTGTTCCGCCCCTCGAGCTGACGCCTGCTGGAACGACCTCGAATGATTCTCACCCAGTCATACGATCCGGACATCAGGCTCATTAAATCCACTCCTTCTCACTCTTGCGGCTACCACGCGCAACCTATCTCCGTCCCTCAGCCACCAAGGATGCAGCAGCCCACCTGTACGAGACTACGTGTGAGGTACGTTGCTGAGCACTCCGTCTGCCGCCAAGGAAAAAACGTGGAAAATGTCGATTCAACGCATTCTCACAGATCGCCTCAAGATGCCCTGGTCATATTTCACGCGGTGGCGGTAGGTGTGCTACCAATGGTAACCAGACGCTTGGATGCAGAGGAGAGAAGGGCGATCACGTCAGGCAGCATCTTTGTCTGGGAAGAGCGCGGGCCCAACCCAGAAGCAACAGGAGTGAGTACGTGGGCCTTGACCACCACTGCCATCTCTTAAATCCAGTGTTATAGCTCGGCATTGAAAGGTGGACAGATGGAAAACGGCAAGTTGTCTCATGGCCACACGATTCGCACCTGACCATATTTAAAGATGGGGTCCTAGTCGTGTACGGGACGTGAGCCTGTCCAGCAAGTTTTGTGGGTTCCATCCACTCAAGGTCCTCTAGGAATTCCTGTTTTATCAAGAGAGGGATCCAGATCCGGTCGATGTAGACCTGACCTCCGACTCAGATACCACGTTCGCCCGCGCTTGTGGCCCCATTCATTCCACTCACTATTTGCTAGTCTTGGTTCCGGATCCCATCCCCACCATGTTCCCCGTCGAGAACTTGTGCGTTCGTCGCTTGTCAAACAGACCTACTCCATATATGTCGATACATCGCGGGGACGCCGGAAATGGCATCTAAGCATGTCTGTTTCGTTTCACGTGTGGGTTTTGCTGACCGGCCCTTAGTTGCATACTTCACCGCGGACACGGCGGATGAGCTGCGGACAGTGTCGGATGTACCTGAACTGGCTCGACTCGATGTTCCTCCCGGGAGATACAGAAGCGCTCGTCATAATCCGGCTCGGAACCGTGCACACAGGGATGAGCAGGGAAATCATGCACCGTCTCATCAACCATTCGCACCATACCCTTCACCAACACGCACGCTCAACTCGACATTTCAGGGTGCAGTACCACTTCCTGTGCCTGGCGGCGATGGCCACCGCGATCCAGTTGGTCTGGAAAGGGATGGACAGAAGCTGGCGCCACTAATTTACCTTCAAAATCTTCCTCCACCCCGGAGACACCCAGTGGATGAGGAAATACTCATGACTCTCTACCCTAGCTTGACCTGATCATCTAGCCCTGTTTGTTCTCTGGTGCACATCCGGACGCGCGCACCATTATCGTCATCGCTATGTCACCTTAACATCTGTTTGGACTCACTTGTTCTGTTGCCTGTTTTCTTTTTCTTGGAGCACTTGTAAACGCTAGACAGATCGTGGAAATGTAGGATTGTGCAGTTTGGCAAGCCCGGGCTCGACGCGACACACGACTTCGGCCACCGTGACCGATGAGACTCAGCCAACGGATTTCGGACGGCAAGTATGCCGTTGGCCATCACTTGGCGATCATGTGAGGTCGAGGGTGCTGACTCAGGGCGTTTCCCTGAGGGTCAGGTTGTGAGAACTCCACTGCGCCACAGGTCCGCCAACCCATTGAGCCTTATAGATTTGAATGATCGTGGCGGCTGCTGCGCGTCCATGATCCAGAGTGTGAGTTTCGGCCAACGGACCCGCTGGGCGACGAACGTACATGCTGACCCGTGTGGAGTCAAAGTTCGGGAACCGCACAGCAAGGGAAGCCTATATGCGGTGTCGCTCACCTGACGAGGGAACGTAGCCATATGCAGGTTACTCTCTCCGTCTAGCGATGGTGAGAAGAACAAACACCTTGTTCTAGAATCCTGAAGTGCCGAGAAGGGTTCCAGGTGGTTCGGAACGTTTTGGGAGAGGGCGGAGTTCGGATGCCGAGGCGCGCCTCAAGTGTGGGAGCGAGAGAAAGGGATGGCCCAATTAGAATGCGTCTGGGCGTAACCATGATACGGTAACGGTCTGCTAGTGATGCGCGCTCTCGTTTGAATGCACCATCATGTGAGAAAGTGGGATGTCACCCGGCCTGGATGGTAACAGGGATCGAACCTGATGGGGATAAGCAGACGAGTGGAGAAGAATGGGGTGCCCATGTCCCACCAGCAGACATCCCACTCTGGCGAAGACTGCGTCTGCGAGGTGCCGAGGAGGACGCGAAATCTAATGGGTCGGAACACGTCGAAGTTCCAGTCTATTCGCGCGCGATAGTGGGGCGAGCGTGGGGACAGATTGGGTCATCGTGACGTATGCACCAAAATGATATTTGTAAGTAAATTTGAATGAAAATTAGCGTAGTTAAACGTTTTGGCAAGGGATCGCTGAATGTCGTCGAAGGCGGAGTCAAAGACATACTGGCAGGCATCAGCGTATTCTAAAACGACCTGGATCATGTGCAGCGTGGGGTTGGCACTGAACACCGCGTGTGCGGCCGGAGACTTGACTCGAAATGTAACTTTTAGCGGAAAAGGGTCAGTTCGACGGGGTGCCTAGATGTGAGGGCATGTAACAGTTATGCGATTCCAAAATTTGTTGATCTCATCGACACTGATCCAGGGCTCGGAGTTGAGGGTTGTTGAACGTTGATCGCTAACTCTCGCTGCAGATCGCGGGACTTCCCACAATGTGTCTGGCATTTCGGCCGATTTCTAGCGTCAAAGTGGGTCAGATGACTCGTGTACAACATCAGCGCACGCCGTGTCAGGGCACTGTTATGCAACAAGTGCTACTTTTCGCTTTTTCTTTGCTGCAATGATTTGAGTTGTAATTAAAGTGATAGAGTTTCGGGCAGAAATCAAGATTGGCGACAAGCCTTTTGGGTCAGATGCACCAATAAGGTTACGGTTGCCTGCGGTAATTAGCAAACCAGCATTTTCCGTTGACAGCTTTCTGACAAAATCTTGCTTGCCGCATCTGTGACCCCTGGTTCAGAAAACAGTTTAATTAATTACCAAACTAAATTATCAAATCTTCCTTCGGTTCGCCAGATCTAGACAGGATATATACCCCCTCATTCCCCCCCCCCCCCCCCCCCCGTCCCCCCCCCCCCCCCCCCCCCCCCCCCCCCCCACAAAC
>JBBPMG010000236.1:11185-33885 GCA_038090195.1 Boletellus deceptivus
TCTCCCAGCCAATAGACGCCAATGCAGCAGCGACCTACGTGCACCGATGTCCGTATTCGTTCCACCCGCGACGCACACAAGATTTTCTATGCTGTTCAGCGCCGAGTATTGCCGATGATTACGAGGCGACTTGATGCAGATGAGCGCCTTGCCTTGCGTTCGGGTTGTGTCTATGCGTGGGAAGAAAGAGGCCCTCACACCGAGATTACTGGTCTCGGCATCGAACGCTTCACCGAAGGTCGTCGTTGGAGCCCCTCCCGAGTGCGCGATGTGCGGCATCATTTCGTTTGCGTTCACGCCTGGGATTACTCATTGCCTTGTTCCTAGGAGTTCCTCTTCTACTATGAAAAGTATACTCCCCCTGCGGACGCAGGTCACTCGGGGTGACTATCTCCCTATCCGTGTTTGCACCTATCTCATAGCAGACATCTCCTAGCCCCTCCGAGAAGCAACCTCCCCGGGACTGGGACCCCCTGGTAAAGCAGACATATTCGGTTTGGGTTGACACAGAGAAAGGTCGCCGAAAATGGCACCTGAGTAAGTTCCCAGCTATGCCTTGTCGTACCTGACATCCTGATCTAGCATAGCCGCCTATTTCACACAAGCAACCGTCGACCAGCTTGGCACGATTGACAACATTCCGAGCGTTGCTGAGCTCGTGGTGCCAGAGGGGACCTTCCAGAGCACCCGTGTCAGCAAGAATCGTAAGGGTGATGATACCCGTACTCGTGCAGACGTCTTCAAAGTGCCGTCTTCTGTGACGCGGACATATGCTGCGTTCCCTGCTGCGTATCCCGGTGAACCTGGACTTTACCCAGGGCCGCCAGCCCCAGCGTTTACGCGAGAACCCTATCATATTAGCCCACATGCTTCCCACCCTCCCGCCTTCCGTTACCCTGTGCCTTTGGCTGAACCATCTCCTGGGACCCTTCACACGCTACCCCCATTGAGATCCGAGGCTGACGATGTAGAGTACAAGTTTCGCCGCCCATCTTTGCCTGTGCTTCTCGATTACCACCAGCCTAGTGTTCCAGGTCGAGACCGGAGAGCCACCTTCGATCATGGTCGAACCCGGGTTGCCGAATATTCGCAAATCCAAAATCTCCCCTTCTCGCGTCTTACTGCATCGTTGCCCATTGGCATTCCTGCCGAGGACAGGAGCGCGCAACATCGACGAGAATCGGCCAGTACATATTCGGGCACCCTACGAGAACCTACTCCGAGTCATGATCGACCCTCGCCCACGGCTAGTGTGTTTCAGCCGACCTTGGAAACTCCGGGTCAGGACGGAGACTCGTATCCATATAGCACGCAGGCCACTGCGACTCCGCATACCCAGATATCTCTCCCGCCACCCACTCAGCTATTTCGCTTTGAACCACCTACCGAACTCTACGCAGTACAGACCACAGAAGATTCCATGGGTTCAATTGGATCCTCCGGGGTGGCTCTCGTACCGCTTCATTCTATTCAACGACGTCCGTACCGCAGAGATCCTGCCGATGATATGGCTCTGCGGTCACTAGGACCGCCGGCGGGGTGACTAGTTTCGGATTCTCATCCCGTTCAGCGGTGATAAATTATCTTGCCTATTAGCTTACAAACGGACGGCGCTTGGAATTGCGACAACGAACACTCGCAATGGTGAAAAAGCGTGTTGAGCATGCTGATCAGTGGCTCTCCAAGTGAGATGGCTGCGTTGTACTGAAGTCATTCTAGCTTCAGTGTTCACGGGACAATCCAGAGTATCTTTACTCCTCATGTACTCTAATTACACTAAACAACATTGTTGTCCATTTGGCTTAATTATTGCAAGGGGCTTATGTGGTGACGAAATACTGGTCTCACGGGTATTTTGTTTTTGGTTGTGTATGTTGACTCCGAGTACGGTCAAATTCAGGTGCACGGTCGCGAAACTTCGGTAGGACACGGGTAGGTGCGGCCGTGCCAATGACATGTCGTTCCTCCGAACGTGGCCTCAGGGTGCACGTTCGCGCAAGCTTTTAAACGACCCTGTTGATCCGGCTTTACCATTATCTCAGCAATTTGGCCCTACGACATCGAGAGATGGTCGGGCGGATGTTCCTTAAACCGTGTCAACGCCCATGGAGAAGGCAGGCGATGGTGGCATCACCGGCCGGCTCTCGACAATGCCAGTGTATGACGGAGGCAGGGTCTTGCTCCAACCTGCCATATTAATATAATCTTCCCAGGTAACCCCGTCTCCTTTAACACCCGATTCGTACCATTTCATTGATTGCTCAAGCATCAGATGACGTTTTTCCGCGCCTCCACTTCATGTATGCAGTGAAGGGGGGACGGGACACATGGACGAAGAGCGCTTTCTAATACCCACCATCCTCCTGGCAGGTTGACGCCCATGCTGTCTCACTGCTGACTCTCGCATGGCGACCCACTTTCAGCCGTGAGGTGTGTCAAGGTGGAGGACCCTTCACCTGAGAATGGCTGATCAAGAAGGCTCGTGGTGCCACCTCCCATCACTCTAACGGTTTTAAAAGGCACGCCACTCGGGAAGGCATGATGACATTCGTCTACCAGACCCTGCATGAGAACCTTGCTTGCCTCCAGGCCCGGACTTGCCGAACATGGCAGTATTCAATTTCTTGTCAAGTCGAGTTTGCTCCCCCTCCGGTTTGGGTTCGGCTGATCAATGAGCCCATCACGACCTATGGTGTCGTCTACAACAAAACGGACCCCCTTCCCCTATTCAATCTTTTTTTGGCTGGTTGGACGTACGTGTCCAGGGCCCTTGATGCGAAGAAGCGTGGATGGGGATCTTCTCCGTCCTAACTGCAAGAGGGCAAGCTCTAAAATGGACCGGTGCGGATCATTCCGGGGGGGGATCAGACACGCATTCGGCGGGCGCAAGCCACGAACGTGCGCGGGAGGGACGACTTTGTCGCGATGGCCCGATATTGAAGAGTGGCCCAGTGACCCACCTCCTGCTCACCCCCCACAGCCATCTCTGACGTCTTTGGTGGGGAT
Organism: Boletellus deceptivus; assembly: GCA_038090195.1. NCBI lineage: Eukaryota > Fungi > Basidiomycota > Agaricomycetes > Boletales > Boletaceae > Boletellus > Boletellus deceptivus. The sequence goes on from JBBPMG010000236.1 coordinate 14,192, forward strand.
ACGTCCCCCCCATTTTTTCTTCTCAATGCCTGCCAGAATCGGCCATCACTGGACCTTGCATGTTCTTCGTGGGCGCAAATTGATCGCTGATGTCCCTTGCTGAAGCTTACTCGCTGAAGATGGCAGTATGCTTCCCAACTGTTGTTAAAACTGGAAAGGAGACCCGTCCTACATAAAACAGCCCTGCGAGCCACCGAAAATAATGATTGCGATGACAGGCGGACCTGACCGTGGTGATTTTTAGAACACGTAGATACTGCGCGGAGGTGCACGGCGGTCCTCCCCGACGCTCATATTCGTGGTCTCCTCACACGAGGCCGTCTAGACCCTACCGATTCTCAAACCGTGACAGAAACGAGGAAAAAAAGCCGATCAAAAAGGTAAGGTCGGCGGAGGAGAACGCTAGCAATCCGTCCATAAAGTGTATCCTTTCCCTCCCCCTTTCCCACCGGGGTGTGCCCTTCCTTTTTATTTTCACTTTTTTTCTGTTTGCCAGGTAGCCAAGGATGAAACAGGGGGTTATTCACAGCAGACTCTGTGCCACGGTGCGATCCGATATGAAATCAGCGAGGTTGCTGCCCCTTTCATTCTCTTCCGTATTCCCGCGCGCACATACCTCGGCCGGCGCATGTGGGCCATGTAGATCGCCGTGGACTCATGTGATGCCGTGTTACGAGGAAGGGACGACGACGAAACACGAAACACGACTTGGCGACGATAACCCCGTCGGGGATCACGACGGAATAAGATCAACCTCAGTGACAGCGGCGCGAAAGAGACCTGTCGTCGTGACATGCTGTGTCGGGATCGATGTGCGCCCGTGGCGTAACGTCCATCATGAGAGCTGAGGTATGGGCACGTCCACCCTAGGCCGAGGGATTGATGCCTGCGTTGCGCCCTTACGGCTCTCGTTTCAGGACGGGGAAGCGAGATGGGCCGCGTGTCACGTGGGCTGCACACAAGGGGGACCTGTGGAAGCGGTCGCGACCGCGACTGAGATTCGATGTTTCGAAACCACGGCTCCATCGGACCCATTGCGCGCGTTTGCTGCGCCAGGCTGGGTTTACTTTCCTGGCCATGATGAACGAACGTGGCAAGGCTCAAACGGGAAACTTATGTCATCATTTGGCGAAGTGCTCGATGGCCCAGTCCACCTCATCGCCGGTCGGATCATGGTCGACTCATCGATGATGCGAGGGAAAAGGATGGCAAACCCCGGGCCACACGGCCTGCAAGTGCGCCACTGCATGGGACACGGAGGGCGTTCCCATTATATATGGAAAAGGGAGGGCAATCTCGTTGTGTGATGTCTTAAATGTGCAGAGTAGCGATGTGCGATGCGATACAGATAATCTAACAACCACGGCCCCGAAAAGGGAGCCTTGGCAACACCATTACCATTCGAACTCTCTGCGAACCGATCTCAGAGACGATTTATCCAAGAGGGTCAATCAGATCTCACCCCGTGCATTTGGCGAACAGGTAATCCTTGCCTTTGATGTGGATCATGCCGTCTTTGAGAATACATTTCCACTTGTTCTTCACTCGGCCGACCTGTGCGACTACGGTAAGATCGAAAACGAAGATGATCAGCACGCTGCAAACCTTGTCGTATGTGCAGAACACGATGTCCGTGTCTCCTTGCCCACCCTCTTCTGCATCCTCCTCGCCCTCCGTGTCAGAGTCATCTAGGTCGCTGTTTATCACTTCGTCCCCTGGCTGAGACGTGCTAGATATCTGAGAGGGTTGTGGCAGTGACGGATGAGTCGGGCGGGGCGCATATGTCTGGCTCGGAGGAGGGGACGGCGATTCCGAATCAGACGTCGAGGGCCCGTCGACTTGTGGGATCTGCTGGCTCGCCGGGCGCGCCGTCTGTGGTACTGGCTGAGATGTAGCCGCGGACTGCGTCGGTTGATTGGACTGGGTGGATTGTTGCGCCGCCGTCGGTGCCGAAGCAGGCTGTGAGCTCGCGGCTGTTGACGTGGACGGCGCGTACGATCTTAGAGCAGTCGCGGGACGTGCCAGATGTTGCGGATGAGGTGAAAAAGATAACACGCCCTGCTGTCCCCCCGGATATGCCGGTGGCTTCATCCCGTTCAACTGAGGCCCAGGGAGTGGGGGTAACGCATACGGTGCCATTCCGGGAGGGCCGCTCAGAATGTACCGACTGTCCACAGGCTCAGTTTTGACCGGCGTTGATTGCTGTTGGGGTGGGGGCGCATAGGGGTTATGAGGGGGATAGTGAGGATGGTGTGGCATCATGTGCATCGGATGGGGCGGATAGATGGGGTGATGCTGAGCAGCCTGTTGCGGTTGTGGCTCAAACTCGGCGACATGCGACGCGATGACTTTGCTCTGCCATTTCTACGGGAGGGGAAGCGCGGAATGGTCAACTCACCCGACCGGCGATGACAAACTATGTGATCAACGACTACTCACGTGCTGCAATTCAGCCAGGACGTCCTCGTTGACGCCATACTCGTCGAATTCGGGCTTAATGGCCTCAATGACCTCGTCTATAACGGCGCGATAGATGGACGGCTCAAAAATCTCTCTGTTACCTGACTGGACTACTACAACCAAAGTCGGGTGAGCAGCTCACCACAATCTTATTCGACATTGTGAATGACGCCGACGATACCAGGTACAGCCAGTGGAGATGGGGGAAGACGGAGAAGGTGCTTTTATACTTGGATGACTAACAGAACAGGCGCAGAAATTCAAACTCAGCAGGACATCAACATTAGATTCCCACGCACAGACCACGGACTACTCCCCGCATCGACTTTGCAACGTGAGTCCCTTCGGATTCGGGCGAGAGAGCTCCTATCCACTACGTTCCTGCTCTAGTTGGTTTAGGGTTGTCAGTTGGTCATATCAACAGGTCCGACTGCACCATGCACCAGCCCCACATCAGAGATACCATCGATTATCATACTCACGCGAACAATCAATAAACCCAGGTGAGCCCTCTTTCTTCACTCATGTGTCGTCCGTCATTCAAATGGTCGGAATGTCCTCGCGTATTAATTTAACACGGCTCCTACCCACCGAGATGGGCAAGATGATGGCATGCACCCCAGTTTACTCACTTACGTCTTTCCTGCTTTCCTCCCGCCACCGGGGTCTGGCCGGATAGCATTTTGCGCCGAAATCAATGGGTGCACCTTCTCCTGAAGCGCAGACGTAATATCATTTTCCGCCCAGTTCCCCGCTACACCTGGGGTCCAGTCGACCAAGGGCCCATGTCAACTACCAAACTTTCGCACCAAATAGTGATTGGCTGGTAACGGGGAATTTCGTCAACGTGCGACAGCGTATTGGCGCCGAGCCTCCAATCAAAGTACTTCTTCTATTCTGCTTCTTTGGATTGGCTCCACTCAATTGAATTGTGCGAGCACGCCTCATGGCCTTCGTAACTCCATTGGCAGAGCTGGTTATGCCCTTGACCATCCCTTCGCCCTATGTTTCCGGTTCTCGGCCCTTCGCATATTCGCATAAGAGGACTGCTGCTGCCGCTCGAATCCCTTTGGCCGTCTGACGAGTGACCCTCCAATCCGCGAACATGGTGCATATCTTGCGGCAGCCAGAGTGGGCATATCTGCATCGAGGCCCGCTCCTTGACTGATTCTTGTCCACCAGCTCAAACTCGGACACTGCTTTAAAAGTCTCTGACGGGTCGCTTATTGGATCCGGGGTTTTCATCGCGAACGCATCCATTGAACCACAGGAGGTGTATGGGGATCCCGGCGCGCCCATTCGGCTGCGAATCGCGAACGGTGGTGCTGGCCAGTCTGGCTTCATTCGCGCGTGGGCCATTGCTTTTATCAAGTACTACCGCGACACAAAGAATGAAGATATCAGGGTTTGTCTGTTTTGTTCCATTTTTGTATCGCTCTGACGAGTCGGGAACCAGGTCGCGTGGTATCTTGGAGACAACACCGAGAGCCTAGCATTTCTTGCTGCTAAGCAGGTTGATGTTGCAGTCACTTATAATGAGGCCGCGGAAGAAGAAGCGTGCAGAGAGGGCACCGCGGTGCGGAGAGTATATGGATTCGACGTGGGTACTATTTTTATGTTGTACCACCACAGCCTCGATAACGGTCGCTGATATTGGTATATTAGGATCATTTTTATCTCGTGGGCCCGACATCGGATCCTGCGCACCTTAAGAATTATGGCACGGACGTCTACGCAATGTTTAACCAGATCGTCGCTCAAGGAAACAAGGATTTGGTGGTACGTTGCGGCATTTTTGTTGTCGTACCAGGTTGCCTCACATGATGACAGAACCCCCCCTCCGACGGTGGGGACGTTGTTCGATTTCTTTCTCGTTTTGACAAGAGCGCGACAAACATCAAGGAGAGTGGGTTGTTCTGCGCGATCGGCCAGGTATGGTTTTGTAGCGTACAGACATTTAGCCTGCGGACGATCAACTGTGTATAGGTCCCGTGGGCTTTGGCGTACTCGAAGTGGTACCATCAATACCCGCGTTTCCCGATTCAAGCGTTGTGGGCTGCATCCGTGCTACACGAGTACACGCTAACCGATAGGGGTACATGGCTTTCCTCTGACCCGAAGGTCCGATCCGACTTGTGTATCTTCGCCTCGGGCGAGGACATCAAGGTACTGTTGAACCCGGCACACGTTCTCTTAGGCGACAACACTGCGAACGTGAAGGTAGCGGAAGTGTTTTTGGATTGGGTGAAGCTGCCCAATGGAGGACAGGAGGTTGTGGAAGATTATGAGAAGGGCGGGCAGCAGTTGTACGCTCCGGCTCCAACAGACCAAGACCTGTGCTGCCCCTGCAAGTAAGGATGGATAAATTTCTCTTTTCATGTGACTTCACATAGCAACGTTGTGGATGTATGTACTTGTACAAACAAGCGTCAACACGAGCAGCCCGTTTCTCCTCCAACGTCCAAGATGCGTGAGCTGCTAACGTCTGTCCTCTTCCTTGGCCTTGCGCGGGCTGCTACCGTTTTTCTCAGCCCATCAGAGTCCCTTCCGTCTCTCCTTTCCCGTCAGCAGGCTGATCTTGTGTTGTCTGCTCACTTGGGGCTTGAGCAGTTCGATGTCGTCACTCAACCGGCGCGGCTGAATCACCTGTTCAGAGAACGCAACTTTGTGGGACAGGGCGACCAAAACGCTCTATTACTGCTCGTTGACGAAGAGTATGCTCGTGGTACGTGGCACGAACGTCTTGTCCCCTTCTCCGCTCATCTGGTATAGACGTCGTTCCACCGTCGTTCAAGCCCTCGTTTTCCTTCTCCGAATTGGACTCCGAGTCGTTGCTGTCGTTCATCAAGACGAGCACGCAACGCGCTTCGCACGTGTATACGCACGTCGCCGGCGAGCCTTCTCTTCCGACCGAAGGCGTCCCGCGCACGCTCGACATCTTTTCTGCACCGACCCCGGCGAACGAGGCGTTCCTCGCCGAAATGACGACCCTCGTCCACTATGTCGACGCGACGCCCACGTCGGACCGTTTTGCGGCGCTCTCATTGACGGGCGTCTCCAAGCTCGCGGCGTCGTACGGCGCCTCTAGCGAGCAGTACAAGCTTGCCACCGAAGCACTGCGTGCTGCGGTCGAGGCTGCGTTGGCGGACAGGTCGGTGCGCTTGGCGTTGATCACGTATGCGCCGAACGCGAAGAAGCGGAGTGCTGCGGCCTCGCCCGGAGTTGTGCAGGCTTTCACGGGGTCCTGCTTCAGCTCCTGGTCCGATTGCAACATGGGCACGAATGGTTGTTCCGGACACGGACAGTGCACAAACGCGACGCGCGCAGGGCAGGTGTGCTTCGTCTGTGCCTGTCAAACGACTGTCAGCGCGAGCGGTAGTGTCGAGAACTGGGCGGGCGAGACGTGTGCGCGCAAGGACGTCAGCGGGTGAGTTGTTTTGGGCTGTCGCATGCTTCGGTCCGTTCAGATGTGGTTTCGCAGTCCGTTTGTCCTGATCACAGGGACGGTGATCACCCTGATATTGCTCATCGGGGGTTCCGTGTCGTTATTGTATGGCGTCAGTAGCCATGAGCTACCGAGCATCCTCACAGGGGGGGTTGCTGTGGGACCACGCAAAGAGTGAGGGACGCCCTGACATGTGCATTCCCTACGACTGCAATTGCGCCATTGTATTGCGTCATTCTAATTACACTGCCAGACTTCAGGCTTAGGCCTCATCCTGAATTCTACCATGTGGTACTAGTCAAAATTTCGCAGCCCTGCCTGTATGTCGAATAGCTCAGATACGAGCTGGGATCTGTCCGACCGGTCTTTGATGTTACAATTAAAATCCGCCATCAATTGTGCAGTGAGTAGGGGCAGTGTTTGTATCTCAGTTGGTAGATTATATGGATGGCCAGGCCTCGAAAAAATGAGATTTGGGTTGTGCAGGAGAGGGCGTGTGATTCTACCGATCTGATTTGGTCCGAGTACACAAATCCCCGGCGCATCCTGGACGCTCGCATCACGAATGACTACGGCATCTGTGAGGGGGATAAAAGTGAACGAGCACCGTGCTATTTCACAAACGTTAGAACCACGGGACTCACAAACGCGCACTTGGTCTGTACTCGACTGCACAAGACAAGGGGGACCCCACGGAAGGCCAACGGGATGTGTCGGGACTGTATAAACAATGCATTAAACCGAGTCTAAAGTCAGAGGGGCAGCAACAAGAGAACATGAATAAGAGGACCACCACCAAGCACGACTCTTCATCTCTCCCCTCCCTCTCTCAAGCTGTGAAGCTCCACGTTCACCATACCCCAACGAAGTTCGTAGCGGTCTACTCCAGAAAGCCGATTCAGCGGTTCCCTGTTCCACACGCTCAGATCGACGTGGGTTAACGACGGGAAGAGGCCATGCAATATACGCGCAACCGGGATCGGCCAGTCGACCGGTGAATTTCCGAGGCACAGTTGATCAAGGACGTCAGAGTACACGTTGCGGCACACGAGCGTGTCCCTCAATGCCTGTGTTGCCGTCGTCGCGTCCAAGACGAGCGAGAGCATTCTCAGTCTGGGACACGAGCGAATCAGCCGGACGAGCGACCGGACGGTCGGCAGGCACAGGGCGGGGTGGGTCACGTACGTCGAGAGCACGAGCTCTTCGACAGCCGGCCAAGCGGATGCGAGCTCCGAAATGCTGCTGTCGTCAAACACGAATGCAGGGAACCCGTCGAAGGAAACAACACGGAGGTTTGCGAAACTGAGGAGTGGTCTGGCGTCCTTTACGGTGAAGACCGGTTCTCGAAAAGGGAAACGCGGATATATGACACAGAGATAGAGCTTGGCGAGGCAGGCGTGCGAGCACGCCTCGGCAATAGCGGTGAACAAGTCTCTTGGGCTAGACGGCACGGAAAACACTTCTTCTGCATCAAACAGATCGAGTCTGAGCTCTTCCAGGGAGAGCTGGAGACCCCTTAAGCAGGAAGAAGCAGTGGAGAGTAGTCCAGAGTAGAGATGAAGGCGCCGCAGGCGAGAAAAAGGGTAGTCTTCCACGCGGACGGGTGGAAAAAATGATGACATGCGTTCCGTGGCGCACGCGGTCAACGATTCCAAGTTCCTCGCACAAGCAAGGTGTTCCACGGCGGAAACCGTAAGGTCATCGCAGGTAACACGCTTGAGGTTGTCCCAGCGACGGATTGAGGTCGAGAGAGCGTCGGCCAAATCGTTACTAAGAGTTGTGCTCGCCGCGGAAACTGCTATGTTGATGATATTGGGACAAAGAGCTCCCAGAGCACCTAGCATTGTGAGACTAGTGGGGTCAATAGCGAACTCAGCAGATAGTGTGGTCAGTGCTGGCCCGCATAAAAGGCGGAAAAAGGGTAGCATTGCCAGGTGGTTGTCAGGGTACCATGCGACAGTTTGCAGGTTTGGGAAGAAGGAGTCGGGGTCCGGGGGGTTGGAGAGACACAAGTACCGGTCAGAGTAAGGCATGTCGTCGATCATGCAAGCGTAAAGAGAGCGAGTGCGCGCCGAGTACTTGCGCAAGACTTCCCATTGGTGTACCGTCAGCAAATGGACAGGAATCTACCGAGGAAGGACTTGAAATAAGTAAATAAGGTGCATTAATTCAGACTTGCCTCCTGGTTTTCCTCGGTTAGGCTCTGGGTTAGAAGATGGATGAACGGGTGAAGACTGAACAGGTCCCTCCATAATTCGTCTACCGCTGGGTCATGCAGTGTGTGACATGTGCGCGCCACGGCTGAGAGAGACGATTGGTCCAACGCTGCACATATTTCCCGGGAGATCTCTGATATATGCAGAGCATGATGCATCTTTGCGACTATCCGCAAGAGAATGTTTCTTTCGATCTGAGGCGAGGCTTGAGAGATGTTTTGGAGCGAAAAAAAAACCGATGACTCGTTTACCTAAGTGGAGTGAGCAAATGTTTGTTTGACCGCCTCGGCCTACACATTGGTGGCATACGGTTGGAGCACGCGAAGAGGAGGAGAGCCGAAGCTTGGCCATGTTTCACACGCTGATAGGCTCGTGTCTATATGCGGGTCGATGCTCGTCCTTGGATGGCCTAGGTCTAGCCCTTGTAGATACCACTAGCAAGCCAGCGGGTTCATCATGGTGGAGGCCGTGCACCACCACCGCCCGACGCTCAAGCAGGCAAGCAGGAGATCATATTATCGGCCGCCAGATCTCTCTGATTTCGATCCTGCAGCAACACAAGCCTTTCAAATCGAAACACGCTTCGAAATCGGCCCTCAGAGACCGTGCAAAGGGTGAGTCTCTCAATCTTGGCCGTCCACGTCTCACCTGTTTTACCAGGACGCACCCAGCATCGCTCTCCAAAATCACCTGCGGCAAACACTGCCGCGCAGGCTCGCCTGAACAGACGAAACACACAGAGGCAGGCACAAGCAGCAAAGCGTACTGCACTCATCGCTTCCACGCGTATATTCAATGGTGTGGATGGCGCTCCTCGCATCGTCGCCGTCATCCCCCTGTGCGGAGACGTTTGTACGTCCGATGCCGTTCGTGCGCTTGCAGCATCTATTGCAGAGGATGTGGATGGTATTGATGCAAATCGCTCCCTTTGGAATGTGAAGTACGCCCTCATATCACTTGGTTTATCGGGTGTTGTTTACCTGTTCACTGCCCTGTAGGGCACATCGCTTCAAAACGTCCCTACAGTTCATCCCCGTCCAGTATGGCCGACATTGGGAAGCTCTCGATGTCGCCAAAGCGGCAGATTACGTCCTCTTCTTGCTCAGCCCGACTGTGGAGGTCCCGGAAGCAGGCGACACCCTTCTTCGTACCTTGCAGGCCCAAGGCCTCCCAACTGTCGTGTCTGCCATCCTACCCGACCCATCCGCATCTTCGTTCGATCCAAAGACACGCACAGCCATCTTGAAATCCTTGCTCTCATTCATGCAATATTTTGATCCCTCGCAGGCACGGGTGTACGATCTGTCCTCGTCTTCCGACGCGTTGAGCGCGCTACGCTCCCTCGCAGAGGGGCGACCGGGTGAAGTGCGATGGCGATTCGGAAGAGCATGGCTCGTAGGAGAAAGCGCAGAGTGGGACGATGGGACCTTGAAGGTGACGGGCATCGTACGGGGTAGTCGTCTAAGTGCCAACAGGCTCGTGCACCTCCCCAACTTTGGTGATTATCAAGTATCCAGAGTGCGCATACACATTCCTTTGACTGCAGCGCGCAGGTTGATTCACTCATCGTTAGATCGTGTCTTCACCGCGATCGAAGCTGCACAAGGGAGCCACGATGGAGATCGAACCTCGAGTCCTATCTGAACGGGTGTCCTCCACGGCTGATTCTATGATCTCGACAAACGTACCAGATGATATGGCGAATGAGCAGACGTGGCCAACTGAAGAAGAGATGGCTGCTGCAGTGGATACACGAGAAGAGGGTATGGAGGACGCCAAAGTACCCGATGCGAAAAAAGGCACCACGCCAAAACGGATTATACGCATACCAAAAGGCATGAGTGAATACCAGGCTTCCTGGATCGTCGACGAGACCGATGACGAGGACGAGGACGGGGAAGAAGGCCATGACCCCGAAGACGTCGCGATCGCAGAAGAAGAGGAAATGGTACCGATTGAGGAGGCGATGGAGCTGGAAAGCGAAAAGAAGAGTACTGTGGCATTCCAGGACCTCAACGCCGAGGAGGAAGAGAGACAGTCGGACATGTTTTCTCTGTATACTGATTATTGCTCATCCATATCTTTTGCTTAGACTTCAGGACTGGCGGAATCGTGCTCAAGAAGAACGTGACGCCCAGGAGTTCCCAGATGAGGTTGATACTCCCCAGGGCATTCCCGCGCGCACGCGGTTTGCGCGTTACCGTGGCTTACGGTCGCTTCGGACAAGCCCCTGGGATCCGTACGAGAATTTACCCAGTGAATATGCAAGGATATTCGAGTTTGAAGAATTCAAGCGGACAGAGAGGGATGTCTCTCGAGCAGCAGAGGCTGAGGGCGTGGAGGTGTGTTTTACACCTTGTCCCTGCATCCCCACATAACATCATTCTCCAGCCTGGAACGAGAGTAACGGTGTACATGGATGGAGTTCCGCAGGAGGCCGGTCGTTTGAAGCGTGGACCGATCGTCCTTCATGGCCTTTTGAAACACGAACACAAGAGAACGGTCCTCCATTTCACTGTACAGCGTAACACCGAGTACTCGGGATCCGTGAAGTCAAAGGTGATGATGTACCTAGCCTCGTTCGAATCCATCCCATTCTCATGTGCCGATCGTTTCAGGACCCTTTGATCTTGTGTTATGGTCCTCGTCGTCTACGCGTTAACCCCATCTACAGCCAGCACACGCGGGGAGGCGGCCGAGGCGTCAACAATGTCCACAAGTCCGAGCGTTTCCTATGGCACGGCACGACAGTCGTCGCGAGCATCTACGCGCCCGTTGTGTTCGGCAAGCAGCCCTGTGCGCTCTTGCGGGCGTCGGACAACGCACACGGTGAGTGCCCCCATGACCGTGTTACACTTTCCGGAGTTCACCCACGAGGTCGTCAGCGCCCGAGCTGGTTGCCGTGGGCAGCTTTCTCAACCCGGACACGACGCGGATCGTCGCCAAGCGCGTCGTCCTGTCCGGTCACCCGTTCCGGGTGCACCGCAAGACGGCGACGGTGCGGTACATGTTCTTCGACCCGGAGGACGTCGCGTACTTCAAGCCGGTGCAGCTGCACACCAAGCACGGACGCACGGGTCACATCCGCGAGTCGCTCGGCACGCATGGGTATTTCAAGGCGCATTTCGACGGGCCGCTGATGCAGATGGACACGGTGTGCATGGCGTTGTACAAGCGGGTGTATCCGCGCTGGAGCGAGTTATGGCGAGCGCCTATCGAAGAAGAAGGGGACGGAGGGGGCGGCATCGGCACAGACGTGGACACGGGAGGGGATGTGGTGATGCAGGACTAGAGCGTTCGAACGGCGACCTTGTATTCGAATCAGAGCGGGACCAACATGGGACAACAGCGCAAGATATGTATACATGTGTGCTATCCACGTGAATACACGCAAACGAACAGGTGTCAGATGTGGCATTTGCAGTTTCGTGCCAACCTCGAAGTCAACCTATGAGTTGTAACGCGTTCGCCGACGTCAACAAGAGCATCTCGGAAAGCAAATGAAGACGAAAAAAAAAGTTTCTATTGACCCCCCTCCATTCACGCCTGGTCCTCGAATGGATTCTCCACAAACTCGGGTTCTTGCCCAGATGAGCTCGCAGTCGCAAACGAGCTCCCCGAGTGCACGGTTTCAATGCGCGGTGCACTCAGGCCCGCTCCCGCACCCGTTCCGGCACCCGCACTGGCGCCACTGAGGGCGCCACCGGTGGCAGGCGGGGACTGAGCCTGCACGAGCGATATTGGCCGTTTCGGCAGCAGACCGAGTTTGCCTGTCAGAGACGCGCATAGTCAGCTTTATGGGGGACTCGAAGGAGAGGAAGCGAACACGCACTGAAATCGACGCCGCGGGCGGGACCCTTGGCACCAACCCCGCCAACACTCGCACCACCAGCGGTCGTCGGGGAGAGGGATCGCACAGGCGAACTCGTGTTCGGCTGGAACGGAGGTGGTGTCGAGGACGGGGGGGACACCACGGGCGAACGCGCTTCCGAGGGTGGCGAGAGTCCCGATCCGGGACTCGAGCTCGCCCGATTGGTTTCCGTGATCTCGCCAGAAGTGCGCGCTGCCGTTGCCGCCGTCAACGTCGCCTCGTGCTCGTACCCGTGTTCTGGCTGCGCGCCCACCGGCGACGACGCAGGCGCGAACGTGGTCGGACTGGCCTCGCCCGCGATCGTTGCGTCATCGTCGCCGTAGAGATCATATCCGCGCTCGTTGTTGGGGTCGTAATACGACGGGCGCAGCGAGTGCGCGGGCTCCGGCCCTGTTAAGACGATGGGCTGCGGAGCGCCCGAGGGCGGGGGCGAGCCCGATCGGTCAGTCCCATAGGACTGCGCGTATGCTTCCCGTCGTGGATCCTGTTGTTGACCGAACGCGTGCGAGGTATAAGATGACCTTCGGGCTGGCCGAGTGGTTTGGTCTGGAGGAGGACTCTGGGAGCCCGACCATCCCTGACCCTGTTCAAACTCTTGCATCTTTGCTCTCACTTTGGACACAATGGACGAAAACGTCTTTTTGCCGGCTACGACGACGCATGATCAGTAAGGAGAAAGCAAAGGACGGCGGAAGGACATGGCAGCGGGGACGTACATTCAGCAATGCGACTAAATCCTTCCTGGAACTCTGTCATGGTATCCCGTCCCCCCTGGCCCTGGGTCTGTGCTTGACCGCGGGATCGTCCAGACGAGATGGTCCTCGCGCCTGGTCGGGTTTGATATGGTTGATACATAATGTAGCTGGGAACGTCCTGCGCGGCCTGTTGTTCTTCGAGCGCAAGCCTCCTCGCAAACTGTTCATCCAGAGCTTCCTGTGAGAGGCGCTGAGCATCCGAAGACGGGGCGGTGCGAAACTGCTCCGGCGAACGGGGCGGGGGAGGCGGTGAGGCACGCGGGACAAAGGACGGATCGCTCATGCCCAAAAGGACGTCGAGCGCGCGATCGTGATCACCGTCTGTCGATTCGAGCACGGAAAGACTGTATTCAATCGATCAGCAGACGTCCAAAACGAGAAAAGCGCGAGGAGGGGGAAGAGTTACGGACATGGCCGCATCGTCGAAATCGGGAAAGATGGCCTGAAGGGATGCGATGTGCGGGTTTGGCTGAGGCGTCTCTTGCGCCTGCATTTGTATCGGGGGCGGCGAATGGACGGGCTCGGTGGGTTCAGGTGGCGGAGGAGAAGGGGGAATGATCATGTCGCGATCTTGCCGACTCGAGGATATTGGGGGGATCGTGTCGTCCCGGAGCACGAGCCTAGTATCGCCGTACGGGTGGCCTCTCGCAGCCACCGACGAGTCACCACCGCGTGAGGGAAGGCTCCACGGGCTGTCGTGCTGGACCTGCTCCGCGTCACGAGAAGCCAACTGGGGTGAATGCATGGCGGTCTGGGATGATATACTGACGCACCTTTCAGTGCGATTTAAGTCGCTGGCGTTGCTGGAGCGCAGTAGGCCCGAGTGCGGCTTGGCGGCTGTGGAACGCAGACCTCGGTCGGAATGAACCTGCCCGCAGTAGAGCTGTACATTAGAGTGGCTGTGATCTTCCTCGCACTGCCTGGTGTACACATCGACAACAGGCTACCACTGGTCAATACGGGCATGACAATGAGACTGGTACAAGGTCGGTGCAGAAAAAGTGCAGAAACCAACTACGAAATGTCCAGCGCTCGTGTCTTTCGTGGAGGTGAACCCATTCGCTCGCCGTCAGCACGTAGTCACGCCTCGTCACGCGTCACAGACCAGTCGTTCTTTGTCAGGGCTCATGACAACGACAGCGATCACCATTGCCAGGATGAAGTCACTAGACCCCGGCGGTTAGGCCCGTGCGAATGCTATGCTATACCAATATTATAAGGCTCACGTCCACGGGATTCAATGAGCAGCGTTTTTCCCTCCTAATCATCAACTAGCTACGGCTAAGCGATGGCGGGAGTCATCCACCCGTGCTAGGTGTGTTGAAGTACCTGTTTTAATACGAGAGTGTTACTACCAAGCTTCCTCGAGCGTCTACTCTTGGTCCAATTTCCAGATTGGTCGAGATATGTCATCAGTCGAACCATGGACACCTCAACCGCGAAACTCTGTCAGATATGCTCACAGCTCTACATACAACGATTGGCCAATCCTATCCATCCATGCCGCAATCAGTTACCTTGCTCAGAACCCCCAATTGATCGCGGTCATGTCGGACGATACCCTGGTTACCTCTCGCTGGGATCCATAAATGCGATCAAGAACCGGCGATCTACCTGCGACATTTGCAAACTCGTCGCCGAATGGTTGGATAAAGAGCCCTCAGATCTCGTCGGTGAATTCCGTATAACAGAAGCCGAAAAGTATTGCAGTTTCACGTTGCCGAGCATTGTACATGCTAGAGATCCCACCGTCACCCATTTCCATCTCACACAGGTTACCGTCATGTTCGACCCGCCAACTCAAATCATGGGCCCCCTTCTCCCTTGGGATTATAAAGAAAAGGATGAGAATAGCAGCCGCTACGTTCTACACCTCCAGGTGAGCAATCACTCAATCCTTGATTGGGTTGATGTAAAGTGATAAAATCAAGACAAAAGCCAGATCCCACACTAGATCAGGGGACCTTATTTCTGTCTCCCCACAGCCGGAACAGGAGTTCCTCAACACCGTCGGTGGAAGATATGTTGGCACGCAGGTAGACATACAACTCATACAAGCGTGGTTTCGCCAATGTGAATGCGATCATGGCAAGGACTGCATGTCCGCCATGCAACTTCTGGTGGGGCGATCCAAGGAACCTTCGTTCGTGGTTGATGTGGTAGAGTCGTGCCTCGTGGATGCACCCCCGAAATGCCGCTATGTCGCTCTAAGCTACGTTTGGGGTAGAGCGGCTGTGTTCGTGCACCTCCTGGAAAACACCGGGGATCTTCGAAGGCCAGGCTCGTTGCGCTCGTTGCCCATCCCTGCCACAGTCCGAGATGCAATCACCCTCGTGCGCTCGATTGGCGAGCGTTACCTATGGGTGGACTCCCTGTGCATCATCCAGAACGATCCGAGAATGCAGCAAACGGAGATCATGCGGATGGGATCTATTTATTCGAACGCCCTATTCACAATCGTTGCTGCTGCTGGAGATCATGCGAACGTGGGCCTTCCGGGGGTGGAACGAGGCTCGCGGGTACAGGTGCAGAAGACACTGAAACTTCCCGACTGCGAACTCCTGTCGGTGATTGACATCCGCCTCACACCAAGCGGAATCAGCGACACGACATGGGCGAAGCGAGCATGGACGTTCCAGGAACGAACGTTGTCCAACAGGGTGCTGGTTTTCTCTAAAAATCAAGTCTATTGGAGCTGTCGTGCGGCGGCGCACTCGGAGGAGCGAGTTCTAGAGAGTGCTTTGAATGTTGATCGGCTTCACAAGTTATTCCCACAGGGTTATCCTACAGATACATTATCCTGGAGACCGCTGGAGCCATTGGAGTACTGCATGCTTTACGATGACCTGCTGTACGTTTACCGACAGCGTCGGATGACGTACGAGACAGACATCCTGAATGCGTTCTGTGGCGTGACTGAATTGCTAGCAGCAATTCAAAGCGACACATTCTTCTGGGGCCTCCCTGAATGGTTCTTTTCATACGCGCTGACGTGGGAGCTGACCGGTCGTTCTTCCCGCAACCATATTGAGGTTCCAGTTTTGGGAAGCACTAACTCAAAAGAGATGATTCCCATTCCTTCCTGGAGTTGGGGAGCTTGGTCAGGTGGAAAGGATTCTACACATCTCTGGGATCTTGTCGATGGTGAATATGTGCGCCCGCTAATCCAGTTTGGCATCGTAGACCATCACTGCCAGCTAGTCATGATCAAGGAGCGGTCGTACCCCGGGCCGAATTACTCCGCCAACCGCCTTCGCTCTATATTACAGCCAGGTAGTGGTGATCAATCTCACCAACCTCCGTCTCTTCCGCCCCGGTCTCGCCTCCGAATCGGTCAGCTGTCCTTTTGGACCAGTCATGGGTCCGTGAAGGTCGTCCGAGGCTGGAGCAAAGGACTGAGAGGGTTGACCTATGATTTCTTCCCGACTCCTGATCTTGAACCCTACCCGAATGCCGCCATCGGCGACGGTTCCGAGATCGTGCAACAGGATTTCATCGTCATCGCGGGGCGCGGTACTAAAGTACTGATTCTTTTGGCGATCGAATGGAAAGATGGGGTGGCATACCGGACAGGGAAAGAGGAGATTGGAGTGGATAGCTGGGCGCGGGTGAAGAACAGGCAGTGGCGGTTGATCACGCTCGGATGATCCGCGATCGATCGGAATGGATTTGAGGTAGGAGCACCTCAATTCGCAGTTTTCACGATGATGCGCTGCAGTGAGTACCATCCTGTGCCATTGCCTCTTAATGAACCCGAATGCATTATTTAACAAGTACGTAGTGTATAAATACAAATGGCCATTTGTCTGAAAAGATGCATAACCGAAAATGCTTCTCGATGTGCAACATACAAATTATTCACGTCCAGGATGTCTCCAAATGCACAACGCTACACGCATACCAGGGCGCCTTCACTGAATGGCGATCCGCGTGGGCGCTTGATCGGGCGAAGCCCGAGGGAACGTGATCTTCAATACCCCCTTCTCCATCTTGGCCTTGACGTCCTCGGGCTGTTCATCCCACACAGCGTGAGCATAGCGCCGAGAGAGGTACCACTGAACGAAACGCTGCTCACCTTTGTCCCAGCCGGAAGCCGCAACGTCCGCGAGAACTTGCCGTCAAAGTGGGCACGCTCGCGAACAACGTAGCTCCCGTCCTCCGCACCTTGTCGTGCCTCAGTAGCAGCGTCAGACGCCTCTGTAGGCGACTGCGGGCCATTTCCAGAGACGGTCAGAACGTCCTGCTGAATCTCGATGGCGACGCGCTCAGGCGACAGGCCGGGCAGCTCGAACGTTGCCGTCACCGTGTTCGTCTCTTTGGATTCGTGGACGTCCAATCTGGAGGCGGAGAAGGGGGACTCGATCATTCTTCTTGACGGAAAAGTAGGGAAAGAGGATTACCTCGGACGGTACACGCCCCGATGGTTGAGACTCTGCTTGGCCGCTGTGGACACACTGCAACCACGCCAGGGAGTGAATCGAGCTGCAAGAGTGTCTTCAAAGAGACGGTCAAACCCGACAACTGGGTCGTAGTACAAGATGATAGAAGACATTATTGAAGGTGTTGGACACAGAGGTGATTCGAGCTGACGTAGATGAGGATTGCTATGATAGAAAAGATATTATGATGAGAAGATGGGCTCGGACCGTCTCTTTTTATAACGCACAGTGGTTTGCCTTCAAGATTCTAGAGAACTGGGGACTTTGGTGGTTGCATGTCCCAGTGGATGCTGGAAAGGGCCATCATTTCCTAGCAAACGCTCGATTATTCTCGAATTTGGACAGTGGTGAATCCTGTTTTGGAAGGTCGATACTGTTGACATCTGTTTTGGATATAACAGGATTGGAAGTCGACAAAGCGATTCATAGGTGTAGAAAGTATGGAGACACTACACACATTACCAACTTCTGCTTCTATCCATCCAACTCATCCATTTATGTTTTCCACTGCTTTCAGTTGCCAATCCATCATAGGGTAGCTCGATTTGCCATCGCCACCGATCGTTGCACTTGACATTCGCTGGGAAGATTGGTAATAGAGTGGTCGCACACTCTCACCACCGAACATCTTGTCGAGCCGCATGCCAGCTGACACGACATGCAATGGAACTCTCCCTGTCCGCTGTCCTGGACCTCCAGCGGCTGATGGTTACCAGTGATGGGTGTGTGAGAGCATTAGGAGATCGTAGCTCAGTTGAACATGCCCGATGATCGCTAGTACCTGAAGTCAAACCACATCAAACCTGTCGAATCCGCTGTTGGCCCGGTTGTAGCCTACCTGTCAACAAATACCAACTGCTCAGGTCAATACAAGCCAATTTGTGCATAATATTCATGCCATTTTCCTCCAGACCTTTCTGCTTCAATTTGTGTGATGTAAAAGAATGAAAATTGGATATGGAAATAGAATCAGCTGCTTACTTTTTTATGGTAAACCCCCTCCTAGGGGGGTTCTCCAAACAGTGGAATGCAAGACTGGAATACCAGCCAAACATAGCCTACATCTCTTGGTACCATCCAGGTACAAGTCTGAAGCCTTCTGGATACCATCTAGAAAAGACTGCAATAGCTTAGGCATGCTTAGCAACAGAGTGATCAATCAGCCCTTGGGGTGACATACGACAATGATTGATTAACGCTACAGCAGACCAACTTGCGATTTACTTACCCAAGTTTTATCACATCTTCTTGACAAATACTGCCTTGGGATACTGACTTGTCCGAATGGTGAGCTTTGTACATCTTTTACGACCGACATAGATGAGCATGAGGTGAAGGAGTGGCCGGGGGTGCTACTTGCCCGAGAAAGTCAGCATGTCGTCCAGATACCTCTTGGATACATTTAACCCATCATCCTCCCACAAATGACTCGCCAACCATGCGTTCTGCTCGTCCTCATCGTGACACGCAATCCAGAGTTTGGGCGATCAATCCAATTTGGTCAAGTCACAGCTGCCATATACCGCGCCTCTGGGCTGGAGACACACACGAGACAACGAAGAGCTCGCGCACCTAGAGCGCTTGTAGACACGAATTTCGTGCGTGCGTTGGGTTAACATGGGAGGCCCGACCATGACGACAGACTGTCCATGCTGGGTGAAGGTGTAGACGAGTACGGTGGGCAAACAGTGGCGAACGAACCTGAATGCGAGCGCAAACTTGGCTGAACGGAGAGGGAGTCATGGGGAGGCGAGAAACGCGAAGAAGCAGACGCAGGCTCAGCTTCTGAGGCATGCCCGAATCAAGCAGTCTGCGCGAGCTCAGTGAAGGCAACACGAAGGGACTGGGACGCACCGCCCCCATAGCGAGAGGGCGAACCAGGCTTCGTCCTCGTTGGAGCGCTCGCTGGAGCGAAGGGGTGCATACTTGCAATGGCTTGTAGAACCGGGAGAACGGGTTCGACGACAGAGCTGGCTGGGCATGTCGAGTGTCTGGATTCTGCATGAGAAAGGGAGAAGTGCACGTTTAGACTACACTCAGGCTTGCACCGCGGAAGACAATAAAGTCAGATCGACGCAATACTCATTGTATCGGAGATTACTGGTACTGATCGTTCCTGCGACTAAGAGACGTTGTATAACGTGGCCTTGACCAACTATTCCGAAACCCTCATCCCAGTTTGACCCTTCTCTTCCCCGCTGCCTTTGCGCGGCGCTGTATAGGGTTTAGCAAGGAGACTTTGGAACACTTCGTCACAGATCTCATCGGGGTAAGTCCTGGAAAGGGGCTCTCGCACTTTCAAAGCATCCAAACACCCTTGTGCAACGAGCCAATTCTCCTCGTGACCTTTGCCAGGTGTGACGTTCTTGGCGCGATAGTGCAAGTAAAGGTTTTTTTTCTCCAGACATCCGGTTCCATCAACCTTCAGCCATGCGTCCAAGGGTGTATTCCGGCGAAGTGCACCCAGGTCGTACCGGGAACAGACCCAGAAAAGAACCCAGATGAATG
>JBBPMG010000237.1:0-33830 GCA_038090195.1 Boletellus deceptivus
ATTCCACCCGGGCTAGACCCGTTTCTATTCCAAACATCCTCGAGTTCCATTGGGCAAACCAACGCGACGCCCTCCTTACCACACTCTATCAGCTTGGCATGGACGAATTGCTTAAGGAGGTGGACACCTATGCGGCTACTCTACAACCACCGAACCCAACTCCACCCTCGCGTCTGTCCGACGCCCAGTCCACCATCCTATGCCCCATCACCGTTCCTCTCACCGCCATCCAAGCTGAGCTGGCACACCCTGTCCCTCTATCCTGTACAGAAACATTGATCACTCCTGAAGGGGTAGTTAACCCTACTTCTCGTCATGTCACATTCGACGTCACTCCCTCCCCATCATCGTCCCCGCTAAACACTGAAGAGGAAGAAGCTCTAGACCACGCAGAGCGGTTGGACCGACCTACCGAACCTTTGCCGCCCAGTCATCACAGATACCACCAGGCATGTTTTGAGTGTTGTCGCCTAGGTCATATTCGTATCAAATGCGACCTTTTCCGCTGCCCCCATTGTCTTCGCTTCACACCAGGTCATACTCTAGCCCGGTGCCCTCTTCGCAGGCGAACTCCTATGTCTTCCCCCTCCACATCTTCCCGACATTCTAGTCATCGCAGTAGCGCCTCCTCGTTGGGCTCTATGGCCGCTAGTCGGTCAGTATCCTCACCAACTCGTCCAGTCCCTATTCCACCTCCGCGCTCACGTCCACTAGAGACCAGGATATCCTCACCACTGTATGACTATGATCATGACGATGTATGGGATGATTCTGCCTATGCCAACGTGACGGGTTCCCCCAGGATGTATTCCAGGGATTTCTAGACAGGGTCGTCTCGATCCTAGTAAGGGGGTAATGTTACGTTCCACCTCCTATTCTCGATGGACACTATTTCTTTTCCTTTTTCTCACAATAGACGCTGTCGCATCCGCCCAACCGGATGCTTACTCTTTTCCTCGTACGTGTATATCCGATCCTACGGAACACTCGTCATACTCGCTTATGCCTTGTCCAATCCAACTCAGACTTCCTTTTCATCTCCGTTTCCTTTTGTCATCTTGTGTACGATACGTCCGATCAGACTCGGACTCCAATTTCCTTTTCTAGTTTTCCTTTGTCTTACGATTTCCTTTTCTCTTTGGTGCACCGCTTGGTCCGTGCGCATTACCTACAAGTATATAAGACTCCACTTTCTGTACCATGTACCTTAAGCTAGTCTTACTCGAATCTTAGCTTCATCACATTGAACCCTGTCCGACCTTGCCTTCGCTTGGTCGTCCTCGCCACACCGACCCGGCTGGTTCCCTAGCACCGCCAGTACACCAAACCCTTGAGGAGTAGCTGAGCCCTCTCCCTTGCGGTCTTACCTCGAACCCGTTCGACTAACTACATTGTCGATACGCGGAACCCTTGACCCACCGACACATCGTAGAAGCTCCCGAGTCTACGCTCATCGCTACCCATGCCAAGCGTAACACATTACAGGCATGGGTGTTGTGCACCTTCAAAGTAGAGAGAGCTGAAGATGGTGATGTGAAGATATGCTTCATGATCTACATAAGGATCAGCATACTATACGACATGAAAGTGTTACTTACTCGCTCAACCAAGAATCTGCACATGAACTCGGAAGCAGCATCCTCAGGGTTGAACATTGCCCCTGAGATCTCTCCCTCATAGAGGAATGCTGGATTCTTCTGTGCCATGACCTTGATTTCACCAGATGCAATTCTCTTCTTTGTCCTGTTGGAATGAGTTAGCATATATCCAACATTGAAAGTAGAAGGATACTTACTCAACTGGATTATCCAACATCTCTTGTAAATGGCAGATAGGGCAAAGAAGATGGACCAGCTCAGGATGATTGAATCCCAGTCTATCCCTGGCTGCACATGGCTGTATTGGAGGATCAAGCACCTTCTTGTCTGGGTGAGGTGCTGCATATGAACCAATCACCAGGTGGAGATGACTTGCATCATCAGAACATGTGCAGTCGATAATAGCTTGCATCTGATCAAATGTTTGTCAGGTTATTGCACATTGTAAGAAAATGTTACTGACCTCACAGATGAGTGCACCCTGCTTCTCATGGGCCTTCCTATGAATAAGATCCATCAGATAAGGAGCCTCCTCTTGTAGGTATTGGTAGACACTTTTATGATGCAAAATTATGTTTACATCCCTATTCAAGGCCATAATTAGTTCAAAAATGGTGTGGAAGCGCATATATGCACACATACAGACTGGAACTCACAATGTTTCAATGATATTCTTGTATGTGTCTTTGATGAGGATGTTCTTTTCAGCTTCTTCAACAATTGAAGAGACACATATAGCCTCCTCGAGGTTGCAGTACATGTCATATGTACATGGGATCCACCACACAGCTGCAAGGCATTGGTTCTATGTAGGAGATCTCTCATTAGTGCTGATAGAGAATATTAGACCTTGCATGTCTAATAAAATGTACACCTACTGCTTATCATCTTTGTTTGACCTATGTATAACACTATTATTGATACATACAAGGAAAATCTGAGCTTATCTTGCATACCTGACCACCATAGTTTTATTACTCAGAACATCTGTATCTCCATTGTGATTTGCCTGAGCTTGCTCCTACTGATGCTTGGCACAGTTGCTGATGAATGATTGCTATTCTTGTTCATCCTTGGAGTTAGAGAAATATGGACAAGTGTTGTGATTACAATTATCAGACATGGTGATAAGGCTGATCAAAGGCTGAAGAGTCACAGTGGTCATGTCACATTGACTCCACACCTTTGACTTGGACCTCATGACACTTGGAACTCAATTAGTAAGTTTGATGTATATCTGCACATTGACTGTATTTTCTAGATACATTGACAAAAATGCACCTTGAGCCTACTTGCTTGATGTGACTCTATTAAAAAGTGAGCACATTTTTACAGTCTCTAATTTGACATGCCTATCTGTTTAGGTTGCAGTGTATCTTTCAGCTCTCACAAACAGCTCTCAGGACATAGCACCCTGTGTGCTCAAAACATTGCTCTATCAAAATGCCATTTATGAATGGAAGCAAAAGCCTGCACATTCAAGTTCATGCAATTGCCAAGGGAAAAGATCTTGTTCCTCCCCTGTGCATATTTCTCCTGCTCACAAGCCTCCAGTAGCTGGACCAAGTGTCTCTGTTCTAGATGACTTTACCAATGATCATGAAGTAAGTCTTTTATTTCCTAGAATATGTCATACTTTGATTTTTCAATAGTTTGCACTTGAGCCAGCTTGCCTGTCATGTCCAGCCAATCAGGTAGGAAATTTCCCATGCCCTCCCAGTTCAAGGATTATTTGCCAGGCAGTGCAACTCACCTTGCACATGTGCCCCTCGAAACACATCAAAAGCATGCTGTGCATGCCAGTCAGCTACTTCCTTTGACCTCCCTTCCTCTCAGCCCAGGTGATGAAACACCTCATCCTCACTCTAGGTCTCCTTCTGGTGCTGTTCCATTCACAACTGAGCCAGATGCATTTGGCCTATACCAAACATATCCAGCCAAGCCTATTTATGTCCCACAGAGCACTCCAGAAGATGCTTGTGATGCTCCTGGCTTGAGTCAGGCCCCCCTCATTGAAGCTGACACTAGACAATCTCTTCTTGGTGTTCCTTCTCTTGTTAATCTCTCTTCAAAGGATATTCACTCCCTTTTCAAACCCAACATCCAGTATTTACATGGCATGGAATTATTCAAGTTCACACCTCAAGTTTGGTCTCAAGGCTGACCACTTTGCAAAGCTTCAGCAAGACTCCCAGTATAGGCCTGAGGAGCTCAAAACCTTCTCATTTGCACATGAAACCAAGTGTCTTGATAAGTTTCTGAGTTCAAGAGCAAACCCATTTTGCTTGGACTATGGTTGGCACAAATCCCATGTAGAAATTGAACTTCCAACAGACTCTGCCCTTGTTCCTGTTTCTCAAATGAAGATCAATGGGGTTTGGCACTGGGATATTGTTGATATTATCACTAACACATTCCAGAGTGAAGCTGGATTGGACTTCAACATGATGCCATTCACTCAGCATTGGAAGGTCAACAAAAACAAGACTGTTGACATCTTCTCAGAGGCATATTTCTCACTTGAGATGTTACATGCTCACGAGGAGATCAATGA
Source organism: Boletellus deceptivus (assembly GCA_038090195.1). Taxonomy (NCBI): domain Eukaryota; kingdom Fungi; phylum Basidiomycota; class Agaricomycetes; order Boletales; family Boletaceae; genus Boletellus; species Boletellus deceptivus. The sequence goes on from JBBPMG010000237.1 coordinate 4,153, forward strand.
ACTCCTACATGAACCTGATGACAACATGGAACATGTTGTTGCATCCCTCATGATCTGGTCCGATTCCACACAGGTAACTCAATTTGACAACAACTCCATGTGGCCATTTTATCTCTCATTCAGCAACCAATCCAAGTATTCTTGTGAAAAACCCTCTTCCGAAAAAATTATCGCCGAGGTCCTAGGCTCAGGACGGCCATATTGCCCACCTACCGATAGCTGACGCGGCATCCCGATCACCCAAGCGCCGTAGTACGCCGGGGATGACCCTAAATACCGGTGAGCACCTGCTTCTTCCTCACTACCGAATTCGGTCCAATAATCCTATGAGCGGTTTCCTGGAGCTAGCTTTGTTTTATCACGCGAGCGAACGCAGCCACACAGGAGATAAAGAGCTTACTAACACCGTGATTCGCAGATATGATCGTGATGTCTTTGATCAGGATTTTAGGGGATACGTTATTTACAAGACCACAGCATCTCAGCCTCTTACCGGTACCCCCCACCTCCCCCCAACATCCATGGGTGACGATAGCCTTCTTTCGAAAGAGAGGCACGAGTCTCTTTACTTCAGCGACGGGAACGTCGTTCTTCTAGCTCCTAGACCGGATAATCCTGGATTGTTATTCCGCGTCCACAAATCAGTTCTATCCTACCACTCCCAGGTTTTTTCCGACATGTTCGTCGTCTGCGACAAATCGGTTGGAGCGACAGGCAAAGCTGAGGTCGACCATATTTACGATCGCGTACCCCTCATTCACATTCCGGATAATGCGGTTCATCTCGAGCTCATTCTCAAAGCTATGTACTTCCAGAGGTAATCACTTTCAGATTCCATGGTGCTAGGGAGTGATGACTTACTGGATGTTCTCTAGTGACCTGCCATGGTCACCTCGCCGTCCTGATTATCCCGCACTCGTCACTCCTGTCTTGGATCTGTCGAGGAAATACAGGATCGATCGCCTATACAAGCAGATCCAGGCGCAAATTGAGTCCGTCTGGCCACAGACACTGGCAGAGTGGGACAAGCTGGAGAGAGACATTGAGTACATGGCAAAGGACTCAGACGTGAAAGGTATCGATGACCTGTTGCCCGAGCCAGGAGCTGCCATCAAATTGGCTCGTCAGTTCGAGTTCCATAACATTCTTCCCGCCGTCTTCTATCATCTCTCGCGTCTTTCTATCCTGGACAATTGGGAAAATGTGCATGCGGATCCAGATCCCGTTAAAAATCGCACCCGACGCACTGCACGGTGGGAACTTCTTTCTGCCCAGGATTTCCACTGCCTTCTCCTCGGAAAGGTGGGACTTGCACGTTTTTTGAGCAAGGGCATAAAATGTGGTTATTACCAGCACAAGATAAGCGACAATGTATATTGCTCAGGTACAACAGCACTCTGTCAAGAAATTCGCGATAGGTGCTCGCGATCCCCTGACCCTCTCGCGTTGCTGAATACCTTGACTGCTGAACATGGTGGGAAAGACTGTGCTGGCTGTCTGAAACAATTACGGCCCGAAATTCTGGAGGAGCGCAAGAAGCTTTGGGGGAAACTAGGATGCGTATTCCACCTCAGTGGCATGGCTGACGTCCAGTAAACAACTCTAAATTTTAGCTTGATGCTTACTTGTCGCGTAAGGAGGCGAGTCAAAATATTTAGTTTTCCGCCGTGTCGACGATTCGCATAGCTCCACATGCGTCACACGTCAAACTCGACAAACCTTGGGGCAGTCCTGCATGTGCGACTCTAAGGTTACATGTTAGACCATATACATTACTATCGCCGCAGATTTGGAGTTGAGGTAATATCCTCAACGCTTGGCGCTTGGCGACGAATCCGAAAAATGCCGAGTGTGGTAAGTGGCAAGTTAATTTTGGGTGTGCATCGCTGCCTGCGAATGATTATCAGGAGATCTGAGCGCCAACGTTACACCTTCAGGAGACCGCAGATGTGGCTGTCGGCGTGCACATAAAACATGAGATTTCTTGTGGATGTTAACTTCCTGGTTACGCGACTCGTCATTTAGAGACTAATGGTGCTCTTAACTGGACTGTAGGATAGCTTGCGTATGTTACGATAACCGGGGAAACGAAGATGCTGTGCCGTTTGTCACGAGTAGGTGCAAACCTGCTACGTGAGCAAAGGGCATGCCGAGGAGACGCGTACGCCCAGTGTCGCCCGAATATATAAAACGTATCGCCCTTGTCCCCGATATCAGCAGCAGACCGCTCAGACTTCTCGCTTACTCTTATTCGTTTACGACGGTCGACGTTGTGCGCCAGTGAACACAAGTTGAATATCGACTTTTGTGCTGGGAATGTCTTCCGACGGCGCGCCGCCGACGATGCAGAAAGCATGGATGGTTGTAACCAGAGGTAAACCTCGCGATGCGTTGGCATTCAAGACGGACGTTCCCGTACCGAAGCCGAAGCGGGGTGAGGTGCTCGTGAGGGTGCGTGCCGCCGCGCTAAATCCAGTGTGCGCACCACCCTTCTGTCTTTTGTCTGCTCTCTGTTTGATCCTTGCTCTCTCCAATGCCTCTAGAGGATGGAAGGTTATGGGTGCCCTCCCGAACGTTTTGTCGAAGCGGCCGCATCCCTCAGAGCATGATCTGGCGGGTGTGATCGTCGACGCAAACGGGACGTCGTTTTCCAACGGTGACGAAGTCATTGGCTTTATTCCCGTTCGTGAGTCCCACTCCCACCTGTTCCCCCATCACCCCGCCTCATTCATCTCCCGGCATCAGCCCTCCAATTCAGCTCTCGTCAAGGTGCACTCGCTCAATATGCCACGCTACCCGAGGACAACGTCATCCTGAGACCCTCCAAGCTAACCTGGGAAGAATCCGCCGCCCTTCCTCTCGCTGCGCTGACAGCTGTCCAATCCCTCCGCCTCGGAGGATACGACCCCGCGCATGCGCTACGCACCCCCGCATCGTCCACGACAAGCGCCAACCAAGAGTCGATCTTCATCAACGGAGGTTCTACTGCGGTCGGCATCTACGCGATCCAGCTTGCCAAGGCATTGTCCCTTGGTGTGACCGCCTCTGCCTCGGCGCGAAACGCGTCGTTCGTGCGCGGCGTCGGTGCGGACACATTTCTCGACTACACTGCGCGGCCCATCGCCGAGCAGCTCTCTGCCGATTCCCCGGACCCGCCGTTTGGTATGGTGTTGGACGCGGCGGGGTCGTCGGACACGGCGCTGTATGTCCGGTCCGGGGCGTATGTGAAGAAAGGTGGTGCGTATGTGACGACAGGACCATGGCCCGGCGACGAGGGTTGGATGTGTATGCTCGGGAAGTGGTCTGGCGCGCTCTTGAGACCATCGTTTCTGGGTGGCGTGCCGACGACATGGAAGTACGTCGTGCATCTACGTATGGGTTATACGATCATCCATGTTGACGGCCTCCCTCTTTTTTTTTTTTTTTTTGCTTCAGATTTGTCAATGTCGAGAATAAAAAGGAGGATATGAGGCTATTGAGCACGTTGATCGAACAAGGTGAGTGCTTTTTGACCTCTAGAATGGACATGCGGTCACGTTACCGGCTTGTCGGGAATCAGGTGCCCTCCGACCTTATGTGGATTCGATACATGAGTTCGAATCGGCACTGGAAGCGTATGATAGGATAATGACGGGTCGTGCGACAGGCAAGGTGATTGTGACAGTGGGGTGACCTCGGGTCGCATGTCCGGCCAGCTCGGGAAGATGGGGCGACTCTCATGTTAGGCTTTCTCTGAGCGAAGTCGACGTCAATGTCGTGGGTACCGTATCAGTGCTATAATTTTACGTTTGGCTCAGTACGGTTGCGAAAGGGCTCGAGGACGTACTTCCTGAAGGCCTGAACTCAGTGCATCTGTCTATATGATATATAGTGATTCGACATCGTGGCACCACTGTACGATCTGCCAAGTACACAAAACCAATTTCCCTTCTTTTCGGAACGCGGATACAAAACGAAGAGTGAATGAAACGCATGCTAAGATCTAGGTTCAACGCGCTTGTTGTACTCACCCGTCATGGCATGTCGTACACGCGCACATCCGGACAGTCAGGTTCTCTCGGCACAACAAGGCCTCCAAGACAAAGCGATTACTAACAACATGGAAAAAATGTGATCTTGTAATAATAGTCATTCCATGCAAATGTAACCAGCGAGATACGTGATAGTAGCCGACGGTCGCAAATCCAGTCGATTTTCCAGGGATGCAGCCACTTATGCCATTTAAGCAGAACTCTATTTCACATCTAGAACCAAAAATTCCCCCACGGACAACCACGACGCTCTTCCTCGCACTCCGTCAAACCACTTTCGTGTGGGGCGATGAGTCAGATAGGAGTTGTTGGTATAGTTGTCGGATACGAAATTTCCAAAGACAGCTATGCAGTGATCTTGCGTCGCGTCGATCGTAAACTTCAAAGTCTCGGAGTAACAAAAACTCGACCGCCTGATCGTTCCTCTAGCATATCCGTTGTCAGAAATGTCGGAATGCTCAAAGCAGGACTCGAAGCATTTCGGTGCAGTACCACCCACTATGATCATTCTCTGCCGCTCAACGGTGATGGGCGACACAGTGAGCAGGGACGATGTATGCAGCGTCAAATTGATCCAAGTGTACTCAATATGGCCATACTCCCTGGACAGCTCTAGTAGCCTCACGTTGATAGATCCGGTGTCGGGATCGAGGACGGAATTCCGAATGAGGATAGGAAAGCGTGTGTCTTGACCTCGAAGTACTCCCTCGTGCGTGAGGCGGAGGGCATCGTTCCCAATTTCAGCAGAGCCCTGATTGTCTGGGACAGTAAACGCCTGCACAACAGCACAGGACGTTTTGCCATCTGGATGAAGATAATGGCGAAAGACGATGAGGTGAGTATTTGTTGGCACCACGTCATAGTAATGTTCGATCGCTTTTGAGTCAATCACCCAGGAGGGTGCTGTATCCTAATGGTCTGTGAGCCACAGGGTATTCTATGTGAGAGTCGCATTGATGCCATTGCTACATACCGATGTGATGCCTACCCTTGGAATGCCATGAAACGTGCAAGTTCGTGTGTCAAACACCGAGGATGTGCCCGGTATAGAAAGGAACCTTGAATGAGTAAACAAGTCTTGACAGTAGTCGAACGCAGTCGAGCAGCGAAAGCTCGGCGACGTAGGAACGTCCAGGGAGACTGCACTATGTAGTATGCCAGAGTCCGCATCCAATCGGAACTCCAAAAGCGTACTACGGGAAATAAGCAGGATCCCGGAACAACACAACTGGCGCAGACATACTACCACTCGTGGTGCCAGAGACGTGCTATCACATACACAAGCCAGTGGCCGTCGTCCGATGTTCCGACGTTATGATCCCAACTACGGACGGGTTCCTCTTGTTCCCACAAGAGTTGCGGCACAGGTGCCCATACACCGGCAGCGGTGTCGTACAACATAAACCGCCGCTCCTCCTGGGATGCAATAAACCATCTCCCGCCAATAAGTTTGGGAGTACGGATACTTCCATCGAAGCGGATGCTGGTGCGCACCACATAGAATAGAGGCCGTGTTATCCACGACTTTGCTAACTGTGCCGACCGCACGAGCGCCCACTCGAAAGAGGCGTTGGGAAATGGTCCAAATGGACAAGGGAAACGGGCAGCCTTGTATAGAGCTTTTCCGGATGACCAGATCATGCGTAATAGCGCAAAACCACTTTGGGACCTGCTATTGGGGTGACTAGATCTGGGTCGGATCAAAATAAGTTGGACCTACGACCCGCCATCGGACGACGTCTTGAGGGCTCGTGTGGCATAGGATCTGGCAGATGAGTTCTGCAGGGAAGATGCACTGGGTGGACATGTTTGTGGGCGTCTGAGAAGTGACTTGCATAGGAGTCGCCAAGTGCGAGGCAAACACGCGCAATTAGGGGACCTTAATCCTACCAATAGAACTTATAACTCAGCGCAAGCATTCTCGATTTCGGTGACCGTGCACACACACTACTAATTCCCACACATGCAAGTTGATGCAGCCCTTAAGACGTGCAGTCGTGACATGGTGGAAGTTCTTGCAATTGCTGGCGTGCATTTGTTTTCTTCGACCGCATACATTCACTCTTAAACCACACATGATTCACCCTACAATGAATCCTGCATCCCGGAACCATCCCTGTGTTTTCTCACATGCCGTAGCTTCTAGCAAGGACTGAATAGCAGTCGAAGTTTAGGATCATTTCGGCAAATGTAAGCCTTGAGTAGATCTTCATTGTGAGCATGCAGCAGAAAATGTCAACAGTTTCAAGGACTTACAAGCGCTGAACGGCTCCTCCGTGGGTGAGATCAGGAGAATACGATGGGCCCATCGTAGAAAGATTACCAAACACCCCGTTACGTAATTGTTGCGTGATTAACGCAAAATACAAGCGATCATATCATACTGACAGACCTGCTCTCTCGATGAAGGTTGATGGAATCTTGATTGGAGTGAATCTGGCGATCGTCAAAGACAAGGATAGAGCGTTCTTGAGTATATGGATTCATAGATGGAGGCTAACAGGAACAATAACATTCAGATCAGGAAGGACAGTAATGTACTTACGACGTCTTGTGCAATGGAATCACGGAACTCATTAGCATCAACAAGAGCATCCTATGGCTCGAGCTGGGAGATAGCCGTCGATCATCAGTGCTGAACACAATGAATATTCAGTTCCAGGAGCAAAAATTTGCGCACGTTGTCCCTTTCGAACTGTCGTGTGTAGGTATGCTCGTTTTTGCTGGATTCATCGACAACGATGAACTTGGAATTATCACCTATGAAGTCGGTCTGAAGAATCAGCTGGAAATCCTCCTGCCGAACCTCATTTCATTCCGAAGCAAGCATTGGGAGTATCTCTCGGGTGAGACAATCGTTGATCAGATTACGAGACGGGGACGACGTTGAGGGACGTCAATCCCGTGTTCGATAGCAAGCCAAGTGCCGATTTTATCGAGCAAGAGCCAGAGTCTTCATGGTAGAGCCTATCTCGCTCTCGGTCGGGATTGCTCGGGTGATCGTGCGAGTGCGTCCAAGGAGACGTGACGGCGGTCAGCGCCAGACTCCGGGAAGATACTTTGCCGGCGGTAACAACTGATTCCCGAGACTTCCAGGGCTCGAAAAACGTCTTCGAGATCCTAGCCATGATTGACGCACATTCCTTGGAGTCATCGTTGACCTGGCGATAGACATAGAAGAACAATCGGTGGTCCAGTGGCGCAATCTCAAATATTTCGCACACCACTGTAACGTGCGCAGTATGCCAGTGATTAGGAGCAGATATTAGCTCTGCCCCCCACACCCCAAACTGTCCCTGGACGGCTCATTAGTGCGGAGCGTAGAAACTGGTTCCAAATGTTATTGCATTGGACATTACCATAGATAACATACCAGCCGGAAGGGAAGAGAGTGACGCTAAGTCCTTTCCACATGGGAGCACGAAAGCATTAAGCATGAAACTGACCATGGAAAGCAAAAAGAAAAAAAAAAGAAGAAAAGAGGCAACGCCCCTCCTCTACTGCCGCAAAAGATCCCTCTCTGCCTTGGCCCTCGCCGCACTCTCCAACTCGGCAAACGTTCCACTCTTGAGACACATGTTTCTGAATATCCCGTCCTCCTTCTGAATCAGGTTCAACGGCGTGTCAAACTCGGCGACCTGCAAGGCACAAGTTAAGCACCAGGAGTACGATCCGACCGCTTGAACGTGAACCTACTTCACCCTTGTCCAACACGATCAACCGATCGTAGTCAATCACTGTCCTCAATCTGTGCGCGACTAGTTCCAAACCCCATCATCAACACACCATTATCCTTGCCAGCGTCAAGAGGCAGACGTACCCGTCAACAGCAGCGAATCTCCAAATTCCTCTCTGATCGTCGCCTGAATCTTCGCATCCGTACCGAAATCGATACTACTCGTAGCTTCATCGAGTACAATGATCGAGCTCCGTCTTAATAGCGCGCGCGCCATGGCAATCAGTTGGCGTTGACCCTGTGAAAAGTTGGTACCACCCGCAGAGACTTGGGTATCAAGCGTAATGGTCGTCTTGACATCCACCTCGGTCGGAGAAGTCGATACTGGAGTGGCGGCACCACCTTCGGCAGGCGTGGACTCTCCGCTAGGCGCCCGAGAGGTACGCTGCGATTGATACGCACTGTGGGTGAGCATCTGAACTCGGTAGAGAACATCCAAGCATTCTATGTCATCGTGTTCATCTGCAAAACGAGTTACGGGCCCCAGCATTGCGCCAATTCACACTCAAGGACTTACTAAAAGGATCCAAGTTATCTCTCAAGGTCCCGGAAAACAGAGTCGCATCCTGAGGAATAAACGTCTAAACAAACCGGGCTAATCAGCCTTGAAACTCGCCCGACCATCTCCCAATACTCACCAAGCGCGACCGCAGATCGTGAATGCCGATCTTCGAAATGTCAATCCCATCGATCAAGATCCTTCCTTGGATAGGATCCACGAATCTCAGAATGCTCATGGCCAACGTCGACTTGCCGCTACCCGTCCTCCCCAATAGACCTATCCGCTCCCTCGCATTAAGGTCGAACGAGACACCCTTCAACACTGGTGGAAGCTCCGGTGCATACTTGATTACCAGATCTTCAACACTGATCAGCGGGTTTGAGCTTGCGCTCGAAGGCCAGTAAGCAGGTGGACGGTTCGTTTCAATGACAGCGGGTGGTTCTTGGGGGAGATCAAGGTATTCGATGACACGCTCGACCGAGCTGACGGTGAGAGTGTTAATTAAACGGAACAGTCAGAACACAGGAGGCATACTTTAGGTCAAGTTCGAGGGCGGTCCAAAATCGGCACGCCCAGTATACGCTCGCCGTGAACGACATCGCGCTCGTGATACAAAGACCAGCGGTACCCGCCGAGACGTATCCGGAGAGTGCAAACAACGTCGTTATCCACACACCCACACCCCCAAGGGCGTCAAAGTTGAGCAAGAGCCACCTGTTCGTCATCCAGAAATTATACCACATCTGCGCACCCATGCATTCATTTCAGACGGTGTAATGATAGTTTGGGAGGAACCAACCTTCGTTGTTATATCAATTTTACTGTGCAAATCGTCCAAAAATCGACGCTCCGCAGAGAACGCTCGGACGGTCACAATGCCCTCCAGTAATTCGCCGAACCCAGAGAAAATTGGCGACCGAGAATTAGATTCCATGCGACGGAGATCACGACCTGTGTTCAAATACCCAACAGCGAGCAGACGATAGAAGAATCCAATGATGCATGCGGGAATCAGAAACCAGGGAAATATGATCCTGAGTCCAGATACGCCGTAGTGAGCATCATCGCTTAACGAACGAAAGAGCCACGTACGCAACAGTAAGAATTGCAGCAGCGAACGTGGCCAGGGACGAATTTACGGCCGACAGCGAATTCGCCAAGTTATTGTCTATCGTCTCAATGTCTTTACCAAACCGGTTCAACATGCGCCCTGTTCCGTGGTGTCATTACGCATCGTCGCCACGTCCAACTTTAGTGCTTACCGTGAGGTGTGACATCATGCCACCGCATTGTGGCTCCTACCACGCCTTCCAACAATCGCCTAAAAATAGACCTCGATGCCCTCAGTGCCCCTGTAAACTGCACAGTCGTCGACAAGACGGAGATTATCGACGTCGCAAGACCGATCGCGCCGTAAACACCGACATAAAACAATGGCTCCTTGTTCGCATCGGGAAGAGTGAACCAGAGAATCTTGTTAGAGGGTTGAATATAGTAAAAGGCGCTTAAGTAGTGCCCAATGTCATGTGAACGAATAGGCCCGTTCATAACCGCTTCGTTCTCCATCAGGACAGTTGAGGTGAAGGAATATGGCGAGGCCGACGCCCCGGTGCCGTACGCCTGTCCCCACTCCTAAACATACCATCAGCATCCAAAACAAACTCTTGGCGAACAAAACGCACTCGAATCCAAAGTTTCTCGATGACACCCATACCTTGCGAGCAAATGATCAACAAAGTCAGTATGCACCACGTCCAATATGACCTAGATGCCCGTCACTTATCGTTTCTGCCTCGAGCGAACAAGAAAACGGCTTACGATGCCTTTAGATACGAGTTGTAGACGGACCACTTGACACCGCCGCTCGCTCTATGCTCGTCCTTAATCATCTTCCTAGGTTTCTTCGATCGGCTCTTGGCAGGTTCCTCGGGCGCACCACTCTCAGACACCTCGTCGGCGACCACAGGCTCTTCCTGTTTCACATCTGCCTCTGCATCCTGAATGACATACTCTAGTACACCCTGGGTACGCAAATACTGCACTGTTCCTTGGGTATCGATCCGTCCGTCAAGCATCCGCACGAGGTAATGGGCTCCGGGGAGGACAAGTTCAACATGATGCGTCACAAGTACCTTCGCATAAATCAGGTACGTAGTTGAGTCCAAAAGGATTGAAACTTACGACCGTGCGATTGGCGAGGAGAGGCCCGCGCAAGAGCTTTTCGTACAGGAATCTCGCAGTGTGACTGTCCTGTATGCCATAACGCGATCAGTGGTCCGTGACATTCAAAGGAGCGAGAAACGTACAACAGCGCTCAAGGGGTCGTCTAATAACACGTACTTCGTCCGAGCATAAACGGCGCGAGCGAGCGCAACACTGGAAATAGTAATACCGGTTAGCACATATCTCGTAGTGGAACGCATCCTCGAGCTCACCGAGCTTTTTGTCCACCGGACAAACTTACACCCCTATGCAAAATGCTAGTCAATACACTAGCAGTATTTTCTGAGGGGAAACCCCACCTTGCCCCGATCTCTGTCTGGTCCCCGTCCTCGAGAATATCCAAATCCGGCTTCAGGGCACAACATTCTACGACATCATTATATCTTTCCTCGTCGTGAGGGTACCCAAACAAAATATTATCTTTGATAGATTGATGTCGTAACCAGGGCGATTGCGCAGCGTAAGAGATAGCACACATGTTCCCATGCTCATCAATGCTAGAAGTGTTCTTGGACATGATTAGTTTTCCCTGAGTGATGGTCATTTCCCCCAAGAGCGCCAACTACGATATCGCCCGAGTAAGCATGGTGACCACCCTCATAAACTAAACTCACCAATAAGGCAGACTTCCCGCTGGCAGTCGGACCAGTGACTAGCGTTAACTCGCCCTCAGGGAACCGTACTGAAATATCCTTCAGCTCAAACCTGAGATCTTCCACACTGGCTCGGCTTGACAAGCTCCCGGTATCGGCATCAGCCACATTTGTCTCATCGGTCGGGGTTCGGTTTAGATTTTTGCTTGAATTTTCGTCTTTAACCGTCCCCTTTTTCTTCCCATTTCCCACCTCCACCTCCGGGACCTCATTCCACTTGAACGTGCCACCCTCGATTGCCAGACCCTCGTCCAGAGCGAGCGAATCTGCAGGTACCCGGGCACGCTTTATGGACGACACTTGCTCTGTCACTTCTTCTTCGTCAAGATATGTCTCGATTCGTTTGAGCGCAACACCAGTCTGACAAAACAGGAAAGTGGGATGACCTAGGTGGGATCGGCATGCGAGATCACGGGCTCACCTGAAGTATTTGTACTATCCAGGATGGGACAACGTTCAACGGCTGACTGTTAGAAGTGAGAAAACCACAGAGAAACTGAAAATGATTTGGCCATACCGAATCATGTTAAACAACGCAATGGAAGTAAATGCGACCGAAACTGTTAGCTGGTTGCCCTGGTACACATACGCAAAGAACGAAATAAGGGAAACCAAAATAGGTGCAGAACTCCAGAGAGTAGCAAACATGACAGAATTAAGACGGGCTGGATGATTGGGAAGACTGCATGAGCGATCGTTGCGGATCTCGAGTGAAAGCGTGACATACACTTCACTATCCAATTCATTTCGACTCCTCTCGCATCCATCACCCGGTTCACCCATCGTTCCTCCCAAGCAAAAAATTTTATGAACTTCACGGCGCCGATGAGCTCATTCAAAGCAGCCATGCGCTTATCACGGGATGTGGAAACGCCCTTTTGGATCCTAATGCTGCGCTTCACAATGAAGCTATTCAGGGGCCACAGGATAATCAGGACAATGAACCCTGCGAAAGCAGAAATCCCAAGGAGGCTACACACAAGCTAAGCCAAAGAACCTGGCAAGATGTCAAAAAACATACTTGTACAAAAACACCGAAGCAATGACAATCTCAAAGGGGGCTGAACGATGGTTGCATGAGGTGACACCGCCTCCCGCGTACGTCAGTAGACGTACCTCCGTAAATGAAATACATTCCCGCAACCATCATGGCAATCCTGTTTGCATCGACAGCCATCAAGTTAACAATCTTGCCAACATCAGCACCAGCCTTTGGGTCATCCTCAGAGGATTTTGCAGGTGCAGCGCCGGCCCTCTTATCTACGTTATCCTTTACTTTGTCTTTATCAACGACACCTGAATAGTCAGTACGTTTGAGCGCTTTGTCATAGATGGCGGCCATGAGTTCTGTACGAATGCGTGTTGCAGCACGCCTGCCATACCAGAGATGTTGGACATCTGCCTCAGCCTTTGGTGGGAGCACGTAAATACTCCCAATGGGGAAAAGAGGGAGTAATGTACCTTGAGTATTGTGCAAAGCAGGGCTAAGGAGGCATAGATGTACGCCATGGTACGCTGTTCGTCGGAGGCATCATCGCGAATGGCATCGAGGATAACTCTGGAAATAAAATTAGATGACAACACTTTTGTTCAGGGCTCGCTCACTTGAGGAAAAAGGGTGAAGCATAATTGAACACCACACTGACAAATGTCAGAGTAAAATCGACACTAGAAAACAGTTGGTGTCATCAAGATGAGCACGGGAAATAGAATACATACAGAAGATCCAAAGAATTTGCCCAGAAAATGCGACGGAGAAGTGATTCACTCCTGGAGTACCTTAAAAAGCGTCTTTGCATACGAAAACAGTGTCTCACTTGATGGTAGTGAACTTGTTGAAGATGGGCCGGGATTGCATCGTTGGACTGAGATCCCAAACATCTTCCTCATTCAGGGTGGTATTGGTGCCGCGTTTGATAAGGGGATAAACCCAATAAAACGTGACCCATTGAAAGATAGTGACGTAGTCCTCTGGGGAATATTTCACGGACTAGAAGCGAACATGCAGTCAATGGCACGTAAGAGAGTAATCACATAGTACGCACAATATCTTCCTTGTTGATACGACCGCTTGGCAACTCCATTGGCATCGTTGAGACAAGTGCTAGCTCGACGACGATTGCAGCCAAGTTGAAAACTAGCGTTACAAACTCGGCGCGGGGTTCCAGAGGCACGTGGAAAACCTGATAATCGTAGATCCTACCACCAAGAAGGACAATGCCAAAGACGAGATGAGTTAGATATAGCCAGAAAAGATCGAAATGCGCAGTTGGCTTGGGCCAGAAAACTGGCTTAGATACGCCATAGACCCAGGTAGAACCAATCAAGACGGCGCACACACCCATCCAGGTGTCATACTCGCGAGTAATAAGCAAGTATGCGCCGGCAGACAGCCACAAGAGAGCTTGGAGAAGCGCGAGAAACGCGAGCGCGATGGTACGCCAGAGAGGGACCGTAGTATTAGCGATGGGGACATATTCCGCGCTATCTGGTATGGGTTCACTAGTGTCCAAAGCCTCTGCTTCGTGGAGAGTGATAAACTCGTCCAACGGGGATTTGAGCGTGCGGCCGAGTCTCCTCGCGAATGCGGGGAGCGGGATGGTGGAGAGACAGAAGACGGCGACGAAGATGGCTGGAGCGAGACCCGCCCAGGTGGCACGAATACATGGGTCGGACGCGTCGAGCGGACCCACCTGGCCGCAGAGGTGGAAGCCGTCCATGCCCAAGCAACGCCTCGCCTCGCTAGCGAGGTTCAACTAGCGTACCCCCGTCAGCCCTAAATTACCATAACAGTCTAGAAATCGGACAAGTTTTGAATCGTATATTTTGTGCGGATTATGAGCTAATCTGTTGCCCAGCGATGCCGTTTTTGTTCGTTTCACCTCTTTCCGTGAGCCACGGCAACGACGACGACGACGACGACGATGGAATCTCTCGACCTGAACGGACTCGCAAAGTCGCTCCCAGCGTCCAACTTTGAAAAGGCGGAGAAGGAGCTTCTCAACAATTTCAAGGGTCCGTTCTTGCACGTTCAAAATCACTAACCCTCTCATATTCCCTTCCCCAGCCGCTGCACTCAGCATTACAACCCTCTACAGATCCTCGCGACATGCTTCAAAGCGGGCATACAATGCTGGCTATGCGGCAGCCTGTCAGGATCTCATGATCATGATCCAGCAGGGCGTCTCCGCGGGTGGCATCACCCCTTCCGATCATGCTCACAGTGGTGAAATGACAGTTGGCCGCATACTGGATTGGATAGAAGCGAGGATGGAGGCGGTCAGGTCGAGAGAGGAAGAGGAGGACGAGGACGAGGAGCGTGAGAAGGAACAACGCGCAAGGGTCTCCCCGCCGTCCGCTCGCTCGGATATACACAAGGATGCCCATTCGCACCCTTCTAACTCGCCTCAGAAACAATCCCAGACACCGTCCGCTTCCTATAAACCAGATGACAATCCTGTAAGATACTGTTTATTGGATATCGGGTTAGATGGCTCATCCCGTCCTAGCGAGCACCCGGGCTACTCACCCCACATTCCCCTGTCTTGTCAAATAACGTTAATTTGCCACATTACCCTTCGTCCCCGTCACCTACGATGACACCCACCAGACCGGCCACTGCAAGTATCAATCCACGCATTACCAAAGCACGTCCTCCCAATACACGCAAAGACAAAGACATGTCCGATATTGTGTCCACCCCATTGACATCGTCTACTTCCTTTCCCCTCGGTTCCTCCGAGAACCTCTTCCGTGTACCTGGCGTCACTCCAATAGCCGCTGTCCCTGAAAATGATCTCTCGGCAGGCGCAAAACGCAGACATGCAGTTATGATGATGCTCGATGCAGCACCATCGGCGGCGGCCCTGGATGTGCTCCCGCCTTCTGGGAGCAGCACACCTTCCACCGTCGGCCCCGCGTCGGGAAATACCCGGAGACGGACACGGAGTCAGCGTTCCGCAGGTCACGTGCAGCTCCCTCTCCAGCCGGGTGACTCGATGGATGTGGAAGAAGATGGCCCACAACGCAAGCGCATCACTCGACGATGATCGACGCTCTCATGCATCGATGGACTGCTAATGTGGGCTTGATCACCTCGCACAACCAAGCTCGTGTCTTCTTCGTAGAAGGTAATACATTGTTGTTTGTTGAAGTAGTCACGCCTTCCTTAGCATTCCATCTGTTCAATCTTCCCGAGTACAAGCATGACTTTACTGTACACCCTTTACATCCCCATACTTCATCCCATGTTTCCTGCATGTCCCCCCCTCAGCCACCCGAGCGCACAACCTGTACCGTCATTCATGTCTCGCTTATTAATTTGCATGTACGAATCCCCTCAGCGTTGCGGACCCTTTTTCCTCGTAAAGATAGTTAAGTTATTGTTCGACGCAATACACAAAATTTGCGGAATGCGTCGTTGCCATTTTACGCTGTCGCAGGGTGAAAGTGATGACGCATGAGGCTGAGGCCCGAGTACCTACCGAGCCGGCTACCAAATGTGGCTAGCGTGAGCCCATTGGTTGCTGCCTAGCTTGCTCGCGTTTGATCCCAATGGGCTCACAGATCGTATCATAGAGTTTCGAAGCTCCATTCGACCATATTCCACTTCATGGAAAGTCACCAAATACTTGTGTCGGAAAAACGTCTAGGTCCATGCTAATGATGCCAAATTCCCTGTGGAATGACCTGATTGATTCCAGTCAGTCGCAAGTTCCATGTTCTGCTACCCTCCTACCACCTCTGCAAATCATGACGTACCTTGGTCTCACTGTAACAACTCGGGTCGTTGTGAAAGCCGACGGATAGACTCACGGATCGTGGAGCTGACTATCAACTTTGAACTACCCTAATAGGGTAGTTCAAAGTTGATTTCGACCTTCGATTTGGGGCCGATTTCGTCGCGCTGACCCAAATCGATGGTTTCCGATTCTGTTGGTGCTTGGCGCAGTCCCATCGAAGTTTGAAACATCACTTCGTGCATGTGCTGTAGCAGGTACACGCTGCTCGCTGGTGTGCATACATATCATTTATATCATCCCTACGGCATTACATTGTGGGGTTCCATGTAGATCTGACAATTAGTATGCTGTGGAAATACAAGTCTTTACTTCTCCTTAATCCCATCATCAGTCTAAGTTAGGTTCGATACTGCAGGTCGCTCAGTGGCCATCATCACGAACGAATCACTGCATACCGACTCTGTGCAAGTCCACTACCCACTACCAGATGCTGCTCCTCTAGCGAGCTCATGCTCGTGGACGTGCAGTTCCAGTCATCGATTGTGACGGGTGACGAAAACTGGAGGGGTGAGCGTGGATGACAAGAGGGGCACAAGCAGGGACGGGGAAGCGTAGACAGAGAGGATGTGGGTGTAGGCCTGGATGGGACCTGGATGGGATGACTGGACAAGTGACGATGTGGGAGCAGGGTGAGGACACTGCGTGCACTAGGACACGATGTGCGTGCTGCAGTGCAGGCGCTATGTGTGTGCACACAAGCACGACCTGCTAGCAGACGGTGTGTGTGCTGGCGAGCCATGCTTGTGTCAGGACGCTGGATAGTGAGGACAAGGTATGAGCTATGTGAGGGTGAAGCACGCACGCGTCGTTGTCATCGTGTCGTTGATAGCACTAAATGCCATAGTATCAGGCTGAACGAGTGACCAAGACGTTCCTAGGCGCAGTCATCATGGACGTCGTGAGTGTGCGTTGCCCTCGCAGCATCTCGACGCCGTCCTGGAGCGGTGGTACTGTCAGCTGCTACGTCTCTACATATTTAAACTCCGACGCACTGCCGCACCACGGCTGCATGTGGAAGTCGCATCCAAAACCGGCTGAGTCAAAGTTGAAATCGGTTTTTGACCCGTTTTCGCGGACGAAAACGACTTCGAAATCAACTTTGAAATACCCTAATGCAGAACAGTATTATCCCTGAAGTACTTGTATGGGTCGAAGACCAAGTGATTTGAGCACCTCTTCACCCTGATTTCTTTTGCTGATAGATGATGAGCGCATTTTCTGTCCGAGCAGCCCTAGTTCTGGCAGGCCGCTTCAGTGAGCGTACTTGTACAACGCCGACCTCGTGCCAGGGCGGATAACCTAACAAGTGGTATGCTACATTTCCTTTCGGGGGCAGCCCATTCCTCCACCGCAACCCAGTCTTTCCATTAGCTGCATGGTGCGCTCTAAAAGTGTATAAATACGAGGCCCTACTATTCGGATGCCTGTCAACACACCTGGTGGCACCCTCTTGAGACGCTCAGATCGTTCCACTTTCCTCTCACAATGTCTCTGCCTGACGGTTCATACAAGATATTCAGTGTCGCTTGGCCCACGCAGGCTCTCACCTTCATCGGAAATGATCAGTATGGGCCGTTCTCCGGCCTCAAACTGGGCGATAACAGCAACCAGGGTATACGCGTCACCAACGCTGGCAACGGCCAGATCACATTCGTGAGCCAAGCGGCCCCTGCGCCCTCTCCGTTTGTTTGGAGAGAAGCCGATGTGCGTTCACTTGGGAGGGGCATCAAGCATACAAAATCCCTGACTAGCTGGCATCGTCCTTGCAGGGCGTTCCGGTCACTGGCAACGCAGTCTCATATAACTGGCTTGTCACTGCGATCACACCAGTTTCCTACCAGTACGTGTTTATATTCTGCTCTCATTTGCTCATACAACACTGATCCCTTACCCTTCCAGAATCTCAAATGCAGATCGTACGCTGCTCTGGGCTCTCGAGAAAGGCGATGATTATTATGTGGTAACGCACATTTTTCCACGACTTTGAGTGCATGGAAGACATCTCACAATGTATTTGTTACACAGGTCGTTCTTCGTGCTCCCAGCAATATCCAGGGAAAGACTGCGGAGTTCAGGTTCGAGCCCATTCCTTAAGTGTAAACTACGGCTCGCCAATGTCCCCACCATGAATGACTCTCAAGCTTGAAGTCTTTGATCGTTTTTCTGGTTTCGTGGTCTGCATGTTTTTTGTTGGAGAAAAGAGAAAAAAAAGGAAAAGTTATAAAATCATTCAAAAAATGTGCGAGTGTGTACGGTACTGTAGTAGTCGAGTCGAGTTGTTGTATTCCTGGCCGGTGTTTGTGGGCGAAATGTGACGTGTTTGTGCGGCAAGTGAATATGGAGAGTCGCTCAGTAGAGGGCGAAAATGTCAGTTTCAACGAAGAGCATGTGGTGCGTTGTAACAGTAGACGACTTCGCGATAGCCTGAACCGATGGGCAGCGAAAATCAGTGACCGAAGGACGCAGATTGCCTAATGACGCCGAGAACTTTGGGGCTGTCCATATTCGCCAGAGACCGGTCAATGAATAAGTTGTATGTTGAATAAAAACTTGGACTGTACGTAGAACACACTAACAAGCAAGGTGAGGGTGGGGGGCAAGAAATAGAACTATCGCTATTAGCCTGGCCAACCGTCGACGTCATGGTCATGGGACAAGGTGCCCACGACATCGAAGCCAGAGAACAGTCCTTTCACACCCGAGAGTGTCTGCCTTCGAGTTTACTGACCGATAAGTACTGACTGGCAGGGGCGCATGGTGGACTGCATGAGGAAGATGGGGCAACTCGGAGAAGACCTGGATGTGAGTTACTAGCTGCGCCCGGGAGAGTAAGCGCTGACAGACCCGGTGATCCCGGCGACTTTCAAATCCTGTAGTAACCCGCACGTTTGCAAAGTACCTGCGCCGTTGTCAACTTGAATAATTCCTATCCGAGGTTTCTGTGTCGACCAGTCCTTGGCGCCGTCGATGATATTCTTGAGACAATCTTTGCAGCGCGACCTCGGAGTAACTCCCAGGTCTTGGCCACAAAAGATGCTAGCATCGATAACGAGGCTTTCGACCGGTAACTTCCTACCGTTCACCAGTGCACTGTGATCAAAGAATGGTCATTTCTTGGATGCGTGCGTGCAACACATACATCACAAAGTTTGTCAAACTCCGCTACTACCCGATAAGGGAATAACGAGCCGCGGTACCCTTATCGACGCGGCAGCACACGCTATACGTCGTTCGTGCTCGTCACGAGCGCCCAAGCACACGATCGTCTTCTGACGGTATCGTTCCTTCTACGGTAGCTGGTTATATACACATTTTACATTCTATTTGTGTCTATAGCTGAATATATTCTTCTTGGTTGACCGCAAGTGCTGGGCAGCAGATCATATAATTCTAATGTGCCGAGTCACCACCAACATGAAGACTTCAAGGGCTCGTTTGCACAAGGCATTCAATTAAAGAGCGCCATAGCCCTCACGCTCAAATATGTCGTCGTCGTCACCCTCAGCATCGTCACCCTCACCCTCAGCATCGTCGCCCTCACCCTCACCTTCGCCATCACCCTTGCCCTTGCCCTTGCCCTTGTCCTTGCCCTCGCCCTCACCCTCACCCTCACCCTCATCTATCTCCTCATCCTCATACTCTCCATCACCATCTTCCTTGCCATCTTCTTCGTCATCTTCCTTGTTCTCGTCCTTGTCTACTGCCAACACTTCTTCGTCTTTGTCTTTATCCTGTTTATCATCTCTTTTCCTTTCCTTTCGCATAGATCTGCAGTCTGACTGAAGGAACTCGTCCCAATCTCGTGTTACTGTGTGACCAACGCCACCTCCGCGATACCGCATGAACATGTCGCAATCAACGAAACTCAATATAAGATTAGTTGCGTTGATAAACAACAACAGGACCATGCACTCACATATTCACCTCAAATGTCACCCAATCCTTATTGCCTTCTGAGCCTTGTCGTGCGATCGAGTGGCCAACAAGCAGTTCACTTGTATGGCCCTCTGAGAAACTTGGAATGAGATGGACTCTCCGGATGACAACATCTGGGTCCAGGAATCCAAATGTGTCTGGATCATCTTCTGGTATGAATCCAATGCTAGGGAGGTGGCAAGAGTGAAAGATTTAGGAGTTTGGGTGATGCCCAAACCAACAGATGAATAGGACATTGTAGTGCAGTACTTCATCAGAATACTGAGCATCACCATAATACTGTGCATTCATATGAAAGATTTTCAAAACACAAGCATACCAGTATGGATGCTGATCTGAGCCCATCTCGTGTGACAGGACCATGATATCAGCATACATCTGAGGATTAATGATGTCTTGATCATGTCATAGGTCATAGGTAGTGTAGTTGATAGCTAAGGTCTTGTGTTTGTAGATTGAATTTTGTATGATAATAATGTTGTCCCATGCTTTGTCTGTAAAGTGGATCATCTCTCCATCCCATTCTCTGGGGCAATAGATTTGATGAATTAGATGGTCTTTAAGGTTATCAATGAAGTCCTGAATGAGTGTTAGCACTTGATGCAGGTAATGCTATGAAATACCTTGGTTGCCCAGTCCTCCTGGAGTGATCCAAGTCAAGCTGTAATATTGGTTGGACTCTGTTCTGACTCTGTGATGGAGTAGTGGTCAGATGGTGATGCTTGCTTCCCCTTCCCCTTCCTCTTCTCCTTCCCAGTTGCTGGTGCCATCTCATGTCCTCCATCATTACATTCACCTTTCTCAAGCTCCTTGAGCATGAGCACAATGAGGTGCTCATGCACTTCAAGCTTGCTCATACTGGCCAAGGTCATCACTTTGGTCTTCGAGGTTCACATATAGTGCCATTTGAGATGACAGTGCTAATGAAAGTGGAAGGATGGATATGCGGGTACAGCACCACTATCCACTTTCACTTGGGGTGCAGCAACGAAGGGATGATGCACAGTGTGAGACTCACTGTACTAGCAGAGTTTAGTCTTGGTAGAGTATAAGTACCCGAGTATGGGTACTGTGGTTGCAATAGGATAGAGTTTAATGTGGGGTAATAGCCTTAGGTGAGGTAAGAGCGAAATGAAACCAGGGGTGAGTGGTTATGGATTCGTTACAGCACTGTGTACGTTACATGCTGCTTTTATACTAGTCAGGAGTCTGGGTATAAACCTAAAAATGAGTCGTCTGGAGTCATTCAGACTCATAGTGACTTATGTTTGAAGCATGTGATATCATCATGACTCGGTATGAGTCACTTTGACTCACAATTTCAATAATTGTAGAATGAGTCATTGTGACTCATTGTGACTTGTTATGACTTGGACATGAGTCCATCTGAGTCATACCGAGTCATAATGACTCGAGTCTAGAGGGTTGTATGACCTATTGATAGGTTATGAATAAGTTCCCCTTATCCTAATGGTATTAACATAATTGTAGTAGAATGTTCCAATTGTTCCGGTAGTTCCGGTTGTTCCGGAACCTTCGGAACTCGATACAGTTGATACTTGACTAGTTAGTTACACTATGTCCGGTTCATTACATGAACTGGGCATGTGCTAGCCTTTTTCAACAAGTGCTCCAATTCACCCTAAAACAAATTAGCATTTCATTTCAGTGAGCATGAGACTTACTAATTGTGTCAGGTAATTGTCCATAGTGCCTTGCTCCTGAATTGTGTCTGTGTAATCTCCCAGAGCATGATATTTGTATGTTTGCAAGTTCAATTTCTTGTGCTTGCATTCAACTGGTTTCAGGGGGACATTTACACTGTTCTTGCTTGTGAGTGCAGCAACTTGTCAGCTGTGCACAGCTGTTTCCTGAGGGAGTTCAAGTGTAATATAAGCTTTGCAAGTTGTTTTCAAGAACTTATGTACCACCTGACTGAGTGATCTAGTGCTTGTGTTGAAGAAATTGACAGTATTGGTAGTATGTAGTCATAGCTTAGCATAAGCATGCCATGTTGTGAGCTCAAACAGAAGGTCTTGCACAATTGAGTCATGCAGATGGGGTAGGAGACCATCAAAAATGGACATTGCACACTTGGAAACTGTGAGCTCATACTGTTTTATTCTATTTGACAACTCACTTGTAAGAGATCCTCAAAATCTCTTGCAGCCAATTGCTTCATTGCTGATGTGTTTGCAACAAAGTGCCAGATTGTCTCTCATCTGAATGTTGGAACAGCATGGTACCTGCAAAGTAAGCTGTGTAATTGGACTGGAATTGATAACATACCTTTTATCCATTTCCTGAATCATATCATCACCTTGTGCAACCAGAATCCATAATAAATGTGTAAAAATACCCTTCCATACACCACTCTCAAACTTGTGCAACTGGTCAATTACTAGAAGATTGAAAAAGTTAGTGCCAAATCCAAGTAGGCAATCAGAAAATGTATTCTTGGAGGCATTAGTATCAGTACAGAAGATAGCAAAGGAATAGACTTATGATAGTGGGAACATATGACCCTTCTTCAAGAAGCACTCGAACTTGTGCACTATTGATTCCAATTCCCTCCTTGAAGATATACTCATGTGCTTTCTTGATCCAATTTTACTGATGGACTGTATCAATTTGGGGTTGACGCTTGCAGTGCTTCATATCATGATCCATACCCATCTTGCTAAGATTGGATTTCTCAACTAGACAACAAGGGCAGAGTATAGCTCCAAGGAACTTTGTCCCTGAGATCAATACCCTAGTTGATCATAATTCAGAGAGAAATACATTGGAAGAAACTGCAAACTTCTCTGGATAATCTGCTGAATATGAAAAAAAATGGAAGTACACCCATTGAGTAATCCCATCAGTGCATTGGACGACAATGCCATTCTGATATGCATCCATGAACTTCTCATTGAGAAGCAAATCCCATATTGCTTGGAATAGTTTGTATTTGTAGTGGGTGAAAACATCTTGCTTTGTTGATCTTCCACAAATCTCACAATACATGTCCTGAAAGTCAGCTGGAAGCTTGGATGAAGTTAAGTACAGGTCAATAAAAACAAGAGTGAACACATACCTTTGGAATATACACAAGGTGATGGCATGCTGCCACTGACAAAAACACCGTGTTCACATCAAACCACGATATGTGCACCGGAGGGTCAGTATCTTGCCACTGGTGTTGTGCCGGAGGTCGGGCATGAGAGGTAGGCCTGAGAAACCCAAACCCACAAACACTGATTGAGTGCACCAGAATTGATCACGGCCTAATGGCCTACCGCCACCGTCCGACTGCCACGGGATTCACGTTTTCCCAGAATGCCAAAGTGGAGGACATGAATTCGACAGGTGACCCGGTGACCACTCGTAAGTATGCATAATATATCGTCTATTATGGTCATTTCTAGTACTAGAAATATTCATACATATGCGCGTTAAATAATTGTGCAGGAATAATTGTGCAGGAAAATAAATGAATAATGAATGCAAATGAGATCGAGGCCCGAGACTCGGAGTCCGGCATGCAGATTACAATGGGCAGATCTGCTCAGAATCCCAGTTTTCAGAGTTCACGCCCTGAAACACGAGCAGCATGTTGTCCGGGTCGATCTCTTGCTTGATGGACAACAGACGAGCGTAGTTCGAGCCCCAGTTAGCCTGAGTGAAGTCCGACACAAGCCAGTCCGGCTAATCATCCCAATCCCGTCAGCACGAGCGCCTCACCGGAGACGGATGCGATGCCCACCTCATTCACGTACTGCCTTGGGTCCCCGGGCGTCAGTGCGCGCACGGGCGCCATTGAGTCCGTCAAGTTCTGCAACATCGCCTGAAATTCAGTCTGCGTCATGCCATCTCGCCATTCCTCAAACGTCACAAAATCGACGAGCGTGTCGCGCCAAGCCGGATGTATCGCGTTGTAATCCCCGGGGTGAGTCGAGACCACACCACCACCGACGTGCCTGTGCAATATCCGTGAGCGCGAGTCATCAGCACCACAAGGAAAGACACGTACTGCCCGATACCACCATTCATCTTAGCCATCGCCTGAGAGAGCTGGTTGGACGCCGTCGGGTTCGAAAACACATCCGTAGGAAGAAGCCACGAGGATGTCGCTGCGCCGATACCGAGGGCAGTCGCTGCATCATAGTTGTACCCGACAACATCCACAGGATCCAGGATGTTCGCAACTAGCCATGCTTCGGCGCTGCTGTACGTCGCCGTTACATCTGTCTTGATGGTAACCCCAGAAATCTGCGCAGCCTCTTTGATCCAGACGCCAAGCGTGGCATTGCCAACCATCGTAGTACCGTTGGGGAGAAGGTACATGAGGGCAAGGTAGTTACCCGAATTGAAGGGGTAATATCCGGACCACCCTGCTTCGGAAAGGGAAGGCAGTGCAGCATGAAATGAGTTAAGAAGATTGACAAAGGCGACGGAGCCGTTGGTCGTTGCCTCAAAGAACGACGCATAGACCGGGAATTGAGCGTAAACTTTATAGGTCATCGCAGTCGCGATGCCAAACGATGGTCCTCCGCCACCACGGATCGCCCAGTACAAGTCGGTGTTCTGGTAAGAGTTGGCGGTGACGTGAGTACCGTTAGGAAGAACAACCGCTACTTCGATCACATTGTCGGCACCTAAATAGCGATGTCAACATCAACAGCCACGTATTCGCTAGAAAGGCGGGTACCTAGGTCGAGGGTGGGAGACATGATGTTGTGACCAGCGCCCATTGGCCAACCACCGCCAGCACCGACGGAAGCATTGGGGCCAATACCACCTGCAATCGTGTAGCCGTTGGCGGATGCGAATTCGTACGCCTCGAACCACTGTGTACCGGGAGAGACAGTGACCGCTGCATGGAAAGTTCCCGATGAGTCGAGAACAAAGATGTAAACAAATAATTAAAATTACCTGGAACACCTGACGATTGTCCGCCAACATAGGTGTAATCAGCAGAGAAGGTGGTTCCCTTCCAGTAGTGCGTCCAGATCATCAACGAGCCAGGGCCAAAACCGCGTCCAAGGAAATCATGCCTGTGGACACCCGTCAATCTCGAACGTCGGAAACCAAACGGCTCGACACTTGCCCAGTATTCTTCACGTGCACCTTTAAGTTGTACTTTGCAGCGAATGCGAGCGCGGCCTGCACATCCTGTACCGAGGTTGCATTTACGCCCACAGATGGAACCCGGCCTTGACCGCAAGGGTTCGTCCGAGAGTCAACGACGTAACACCACGAGGTAGAATTGAACTGCACGTTGTCTTCAAGGGCGGCGCCAGGTTGATCAGCAATCCAGAGTGCATCTTGGTAGTTCGCCTGCACGTAGGCGCACAACTGTGCATCATAGTTGGGGTCGTGGCAATAGTAACCAGGCGGGACGACATTGAAGACGGGTTGGGTCAAGTCGGCGGACAGCGCAGCCCATTCGGATTGCGATGGCCAGCACGAATCGTAAGCGGTGCACTTACAACCAGATTTGGCTGGTGCGAGGGCGATGGATAAGAAGGCGAAGGGGAATCGAGGCATGTCGTCTTGGGCTGGACTGGCTACATTAGTCGACTCCTTATAGTGCTGTCACGAAGCTGA
Source organism: Boletellus deceptivus (assembly GCA_038090195.1). Lineage (NCBI taxonomy): Eukaryota > Fungi > Basidiomycota > Agaricomycetes > Boletales > Boletaceae > Boletellus > Boletellus deceptivus. The sequence continues at coordinate 29,628 of JBBPMG010000237.1, forward strand.
AGGCTAAGAGAGTGCCAATCAGGAGATTGAACTGGGTTAGTCGAGGTGCTGGAGCTCGCCTGAACAAGGTCAAAAAGGAATAGTTCGTTTTCGAACTCATTTTGGGTTATATGGCAACCGAGAGCGTCGGTAGGCCTTGAAGTCTCACCAGCCGCCAAGTTCATTTAACTCGTCCTCCTGATGAACTTCATGGACGCAGGCTGTGTCACTTGTTACCTGTATCATCGTATTACTGTATACGGTCGGCCTCACAGTGGCAATAGAACTTACCTATCGGATCATTCAAAGAACACATTAACGGCACTTCAACAGGCACCGTAGCGCTATAGTAGTGCTTACCAGACTGGCAGTCCCGGTGCAGTGTCAGCCTTGCAGTGCTAAATCACACGTCGTTGTGTGGCGCAAGAAGACTCGCGTGCGGATTCTAACGTCGCGGAAGAGATGCAGATCAGCTTCAGTTCTGCAATACAACAAATGGGAGACTATCTGGAACCGAGGAAGCTTCCGGGAAGTTATCGATACGCTAAGAAAATTACATAAGGCCCGCCTTTGAGTGAGTAACCTGGGCCTTAAGCGGGTAGCGTGTACCCGGGAAATAGTTCGCTCCGGCAACACGACAGTGGCGTCGCAATCATATTATCGTAATGCTTCCACCTGCTAAGAGCCTGTTCGGTAGCCCAGTACTTCGCCTATAAGCTCGACTATTAGTTCGGCTATTAGCTCGGTTATATCGGTTGAGAAATTCCCCGCTCCTTGGGGGTAATTCGGCATCAGCATCACATCATCATGCCGTCTGGCCGAAGCTCGGAGTTCGAAATGTCGTATCAGTGCCATCGAATCAATCAATCGTAGCATTGCTTATGCTGCTCATCACCCATCAAGAACAACAATGCCACATCCTCAAGTATGTGTATGAGGCTGATATCAGAGGTGCTTGGCTAGCCTGGAGAGGGAGGGGAGGCATATTCAAGGTTGTTGAAGGGCAAATTTTCAAGCTCTGAGTTTCAGCTAGATGGTATGATGATGTGATGCCAAATTACCCTGAAGGAGTGTGGAGTTTCTCAACTGATATACCCAAGCTAATAGGTGAGTGTATAGGTGAAATGCTGGACTACCAAACAGGCTCTAATCATAGAACAAGTGAAATAAAATTAGCAGTCAGTAAAATTTTCAAGTCTTACACACATTACAGATGTGGGATCAAGACATCCAATTGGTTGAGGGTGTGACTAGCCCTGCAAGCATAGGAGATTTTGTGATTGTTGGGTCTTGACCATTCAACAACCACAATCAGTGTTGTATGTCCTGTTACTATTATGACACATTACTGCAGCACCAGCAAAAAAGTCCAGGAGTGGAGAATGTTGGAGTCACAGAGGACCCTGGGGACATTTTGGCTAGATGTTACAGTGGTGTGCATAAGTAATGACAATTGAAGAAACTTGCAGCCTAGTGAAAACTGGCTATGTGTAATGTTACATGTATGTGTAGTCTCAGCTGTTGAGTATACCTTCAATAGTGGTATGAGACTAATAGAGATTTGGTCTCACTTATCCTCCCTCAGGTGGATTCATGGATGGCTAATCACTACATGTAGATTGTATAGAACTAGCTGAGGTTCGTACGGTTACATGGACTCATATAAATACTCAGGTAGAGCTGTACCAACTAGAATTGGTAGTACTATCTATAGTAGCTGGAGTTGCCCAATTTGGGATATGGGGAAACATGGTGCAATGAGAGATACACTGTGAGAGGGATCATTGTCCAATATGGGAATAGACCATCTATAGTACAAATGGGGAAAGCAGATCAGAGCATAGCCATAAGATCAAGGTACAATGTGAGAGATGCCGCATCTAATGGGAGGTCCATATCCAGAGGAATGATGAACAGGTAGGAGTCATCACAGTAGGCCACTGTGTGAGTAAATGTGTTGCTAGAGTGTGTTAATCCATAGGATACCATAACATGTAAGGACACACACATGCTATCTGCTATTGTTCCATGCCATCCCAATTCTGGTCCTCAATCATTCCTTGATTGAGGACTTTGGCATATTGTCACTATCATATATAAGGGGCTGGCTAAAGCTTCTTTTCCTTGTACTATGTGGCTGTTATGATCTTGTCTCCCTTGTCTTTTTTCTTCCCACAATGATCCTTTTCTTGGACTTCCAACTCATTCTGACTTGTTATGACTCACTTTGACTTCTTTTCATTTCCACTTCTTCCTATAACTCAGTATGATTCATCCTGACTTGTTCCGACTCATTATGACTCATGTTGACTTCTTTTCATTTCTGCTTCTTCCAATGACTCAGTATGACTCATCCTGACTTGTTTTGACTTGTTATGACTTGAGACAACTCAGAGTTTTCCTTTCTTGTACTAGGCATAGCTTGGTCTGTGCACATTCCCCTTGAGTATATAAAGCTAGCCTCAGATACCCTGTAACTCCCAAGCTAGTCTTACTTGAATATAGCTTCACCTCTCTGAACCATAACCCAGGCCTAGTCTATACTCTTGAACCCTTAGGAGCTGCCTTGTCCTCTCCTAAGTGGATACCCAGGAAACCTTGAACTCATCAAACTACCAACTCGAGTCTATGCTTGTTGCTTTCAGTGCCAAGTGTAACAAAAGACTAGCTTCTTTAAAAAATAGCCTATTTCCCAGTAGTGCCCATACCACATTTGACACCATTGATCACCATTGAAATCCATTTGCCCTCTCAAGCTGCCATCATTGGTGAACCTCTGCTCCAGGACCAGAACTCCTATCTTCCCCAGACACAGAACCTGAAGAAAGCCATACCCCTTAGGAGGAACTAAACCTTTTTGAATCACTTGGAATCTCTGAACCTCATATCCTCCCTGAAGCCACCACCATCACCCATCTTGCTCAACAACTTTCTTGCCAGCTGAGCATTCCCCATACCCCTACTCCTTCCCCTCCACAAACACCTGTTACCTTGGTTCTCCCATCAACCATAACTATTGTAACCAAGCCCACAGAGCTTAGGCTGAACACCCTGAAAGCCTATAATGGCACCCCTGCCCTTGCTGAGTTCTGGCTCAACTCAGTATGAACCTATCTCCTGATCAATAAAGCCCTATACAACATGAATGACAAACAGATAGGGTTCGCCCTATCTTTCATGACTGAAGGAACAGCCAAGAGCTGGGCAGCTGTTGGAACTAAGAATACCCTGGATGCTGTTACACAGGATGTACCTCAAGGGAGATCTAAGATGAAGGATGATAGGACTGAAGGCAGGATGCTCATGAAGAGGTACAACTCAGCCTCCAATCAACAAGGATCTCAATCAAAGAATTCAATCAGACTAGGGACCACTGAGTCAGACTCAGGCTGAGGAGGTGATTCAAGGTTACACTGGATTGTGTTATGCATATGCATAGCTTTAGCTGTTGAGTGTGCTTTCTATAGTAGTGCAAGACTAATAGAAGTCCAGTCTCACTTGCTTTCCCATGGGTGGACTTGTGGATGGCTAATCACTACACATAGATTGCATAGAACTAGCTAGGGCTCATACAGTTACATGGTCTCATATAAATACTTGGATAGAGCTGTACCAACTGGAATTGGTAGTATCATCTATAGTAGTTGGAGTTGCCTGATTTGGAATATGGAGAAACATGGTGTAATGAAAGATACACTGTGGGAGGGATCATTATCTGGATGTGGGAATAGACCATCTATAGTACAAATGGGGCAAATCGATCAGAGTATTGCCATAAGATCAAGGTATGAAGAAAGAGATGCTGCATCTAGTGGGAAGTCCATATCTAGTGGGGCAATGAATTGGTAGGAGTCATTGCAATAAGCTGCTGTGGGAGGGAGTGTTCCACTAAAGTGTGTCAACCTGTAGCAAACCATAACATTACTCCTGTTGTAAGTCTGAGACACCGTTTCAGAATGATGTAGTGGAGATGAGTGTAAGGGGAGGTGATCCATGAGTATCTCTCTTGTCAGTTGATGTAGGATGGTTGTTGTGGGGGGTGACCTGGGTGCAAACACTTGCCACATGGCCAGTCCCTCCACAGATGGTGCAGAGGCATAAGGGGCATGCATATTGTGGATGTCTAGGAGCAGTGGTGTGGCAAAAGGGGCAGGAGTAGTAGAGACAGTCAATGCAATAGTGGTTAAGGGAGCTGCATCTGTGACATGCTGCTCACTGTCTCCT